>OZ023323.1:12648912-12789661 GCA_964007375.1 Ophion obscuratus
GATATATATATTTATCTAAACAATATCGAAGAGGATTGTCTCGATCACTCCGTATGAGAATGCGTTATTTTTCGATCATTGTAGGTACTCGCAGTATCCCAGTATTCTCATTAGCCCTTGTTTTTGCGTCTTACTACTTTAAAAATAGTACATTATGCACCAAGGAGACAAAGTGAGAGTTTTACGTCGAGCGCGCAGTTTTCAGTACGCGTCGTAGACAAGCGCGCGAGGCGTAAAAGCTCCTGACTCCATCGTGCACACGAGTATTTATATAACAAAACCATATTTTACGCGCTTTTGTATTGTTAAATACACATGACTGCGAGCACGTGCAGAAAGTGTACTGCACATGGAAGCTGTATGGCACAGGGAAGCTGTATCGTCGTGCGCGCCACGGGGTGTGGTGGGCGGTGACCCCCCTTCCCCCGTAGACACCGAACGTAATTCTGCAAGGTATCAGCATATTTTTTTTGTAAGGGGTCTTCCACATTAAACGCTAAAAAAGGCTATTTTCATGAATTTTTTTGATAGGTGTATATTATAGATATTGATAGAAAAGTTGTTACACTTAATAAATACGCTTTCGAAATACATTAAATGTTTTTTTTCAAATTCATTTAAGTCACTATTTATGGACGAAAATTGTAGTTAAAAAATGTTCTTAAAAATTGGAGATCTGCGCTGTCGATGAAATCTCGGAGATGGATCATCCGAAACAAAGAAATCAAACGGTTTTAGATCAGTATGTTAATGACTATAGCGCATGTCATACGATTTTTTATCTCTGCAAAAATTACAAAATCGCGAACATTTTTTCAAAAAAACAAAAAAACGTTTTTTCACCGTTTTAGGCAAAAAAATAGTAAATATCAAAATTTAAAGAATCCTTGATATGCGATATAGCTTGAGTTTCAAAGAATATGTGGTTAAAATTTCATACAAATCGGTTCGGTAGTTTCGGAGATTTTTTCGGAGAAAAACGCGTTCAAAGTTTGTTTGCGTTACATGAATACATTTTAAAAAAAGTTAAACGTATTCCGAAAGTGGATTTATCAAGTGTAACAACTTTTATATCAATATCTATAATATAAACCTTAAAAAAATGCATGACAATAGCCTTTTAGCGTCTAAAGTGAGAAGACCCCTTAAGGGGTAAGGCCACTGTAACGACCCAAAAAAAAAGTTTTTTCACTAATTTTTTGCTCCCGAAATTGAAGGTATTTGAAAAAAAACTTTTAATGGTGTTATCGGGCATACATTAAACTTTATGATAAAATTTTTTACAGTAAAAAAAAAACAAAATGGCGGTTCCACAGCTATCTTCCCGGGACATGTTTTGCTTCCAGGGCTCCGCGGCACGCAGCACCACTGGTGCACTTTTGAATCTAGAACAAAAAAAAACCATTAATCTAGAGGGCTATAGCTAGAGAATGTCGATCGGATTTTAAAAAGTATCAATTTTTGTGGATTTGGCGTGCGTTTGAAAAAAAAAATTGATTTTTGACGAAAAAAAACGGCAAGTTTTTTGTTAATAAAAAATCAATAAATAAAGTTCTTGAAAATTCCGATCGACATTCTCAAGATAATGTAAATGTTCACATCTGGTTAAAATTTCAAGTAAAAAAATGAAAATTGTTCGAGTTATGCTGCGTGCCATTTTGAAAAACCATGTTTCGAGAAAAATGCGTTTAAAGTTTTGCGAATAGTTTGTTTGGGTTTGTTTGGGTTTGTTTGGGTCGCACAGGACCTTTTTTTCTTATTCTAGAGGGTTTAAACTATTTTTTAAGCCAATAAAAAAAATCGATTTTTCAAAAAATTTACAGTGGCCTTACCCCTTAATTCTTTATGACGCGCCGATATCGACAATGCTTTGTCGCAGTGGTACGTGAAAGTGAAATTTTGTTTCTTCGCGTAAATAACGCGTCAACGTACTTAACCGACTGACAGCTGTTGCACAACTGCGTTCAATGACCGTGAGAGTGAGATATACGCACGTGCAATTTTTTACGGCCTAGGCCCTAATAGACCTCTTTTAGGTCCCTTTTAGGTCTACAAGCACGAAAAAGCGAGGAAAACATGGTTGTAGTATATCAAAGATATATTTGCTCTTGTTCTCTCTGTCGTTCTCTTGATCTCCCTCCTCGAAGGAAAATTCAACCAACAATTCACCACCTTAGGTCGTGCTACCAAAACTTTCGAGGGGATAGCAAGGAGAGGGGTAGAAGCAAGGCTCTCGTTCCGTGTACCACAAGCTCAGCCTGGATCCCAAGGGTGAGTTCGGGCCCGGGGAATTAAATGAGAGCCGCCGTTATTAAACCCTACAGTTTTCAGATCGTCACACCCTCGGTCAGCTTGGATCAACGAAATGTCCCTGGAGAAAAAACTGGAGACGGGGACACACTTGCAATGTTCCCCAGTGCGTCAATCCTCTTTGTGTGTGTGTGCGCGCGTGTGTGCGGGGGGGGGGGATATTATTATTAATTATTAATTGATGACGCGATGACACTGGGACGAACTATTAATTGATTGTTGACGCGTAATTGTCATTTACCCCCCCCCATAAATCTAGCACTCTCATAGAGTGACACTACGACTGTCTGTAATTTCACCATTTTGAGGACTGCGAAAAAGTGAGCCAGGGATATCGGAATTTTTTTCGCCTTTTAAAAGGTTTTAAGGTTCTTACTACTGGGACATTTTCTGGGGATGAAGGATACCACGGAGATTGTGAACAAAGCTCTATGTTTCGGGAAGTGCATGCGAAAAACCTGTCTCCATACACTTTTCCCGATTTTAATGAAAATAAGAGGCTCTAGCGAGAGAGAGTCGCGAATTCGTGTTCAGGACGTTGAAATCGATATCTGTATGCACCTAAGAAAAAAAAATTAATCAATCATTTTTTTCTCTCTTCGACCAAAAATGGCCGGACTAGCTTCACTAAAACGCCCGTCATTTCCATGCCCTTTGATTTTGAGACTCCTTTTTGCGCTCATTATCTTCATACCGATTGCGTTTCAAAATGCCGCTTTGAATATGCAGCTGCTATCATTTTTCGGTTTGCCGCAGATTTTTTAAGTCGGCTCATCGATTTGCGCGAATTTTTCGATACACCTTGGCCTGCGGCCAAGAGGCAAGGCCTCATTGCATCTTTTTCGGAAATTTTTCAAGTGCTTTCTGGGACCACTGTTCGAGATATCGGGATGAGTCCAACGGCATCTCAAAGGCTTTCTGAATCCATTTCACCCCTCCCCCATTAAGGGTATGGACTCAAATAGAACCGACGTTACAGCTGTTTGAAATTTCGTAAATTTGGGGAATTCCGGAAAAATTACTAAAAACGTTGAAAAACTGTTTTGCGACTTTTAAATTATTTTAGGGTTTTATCGAATGAGAAATTTTCCGCAGATTACGAATAGCAGCGGGTTTTTGTCAGGAGCACAAAATTGAGATGGCTAAAGGCGAAAAATGTCGTTAGACAAACAATTGTCAATTTTTTGTGACAACTCTCTAGTTTCAAAAGAAATGAATGGTCAATTTGTATTTGGGGAGTCAAATCGCATTGATACGGACTAATAAAAAAAAAATTAAAAATATTTTTTCCCCTAACGACCGAAATAAGTTTCTTCACTGAATCGCTTGTCATTTTGTTGCCTTTTACAAATTAAGCTTCATCTGATGCGCATTCTCTTCATAATCAATTGCTCTTGAATCGTTCAGTTGCTATAATTTTTCGATTTTGGGCGGAATTTTAAAACCGAATCCCTGATCTTCGCGAATTTTTCCAACTCCCCTTTGCTTCGTTCTGCCATTTTTAAAGTGCACTTTCTGGGAAAACTTATGGAGATATCGCGATTAATCCAGCACTAGACTCTGAATCTACCAATATCCTGTACAGAACCCCCTAAAAAAAATGCATAACGCAAATAAGACAGCTGCTATGGCATTTTCGGCACCACTTGACTCTTCGAGCTAAGATTATTTTTCCGATTTTCCGCCGAATTGCAAAGTCAGACCATCGATGATCGCCAATTTTTCCATACCTCCCCATACCTCTTTTTCAGCCATATTTCCCGTACGGTTTGCCGGCCAACCAATCGAGATAGTGGGATGAATTAAATGACATTCTCTAAGTCTATCAAAATCCTCCAAAAAAAAACCCCCATTAAATGTCCGTTACCCGAATAGCAACTATGCTACGGCCATTTGAAATTTCAGGTCTTCAAATGTTTCGGAAAGGTGGCCAAAGGAATCGGACATTTTTTTTCTTTGATGTTTCAAAAATAGTACATTTGGAGGTTCTATCCGATGGGAAATTTTCCGTTGATTACGAATATTACGGAGGTTTCCTCGAAAGCTCAATATTTCGGAAAGTAAATGCGAAAAGAACGTGTTCCCATACAATTATCAACCCTTTAAGACCTGCACGTAGTACCAAATGTGTGAAAATTGTTTATTTTAAAATTTAGATTTAGTTTGTCCCTATGCAACTTTTAGAACACGAAATAATCAAAATAAACTAACTGGAAATGGGAGATCCGTATGTGTAAAATTCAGAACACCAGATTAGCGGTCATCAGCTTAACGGTTCAAAAATAATAATTGTTTTTTCGGTGAAAAAAATAACCGTATATTTCTTGGTTAATGTTCACATAGGCAATATCGTCAACCTTAATCGAGTACAATTTAATTTGCGGTGAAATGCGATAAAACAATTGTTTTTACTGTTTCGACATAGAACAACGTTCCATTTATTGCAGAAAATTTGACACGTTCGGATTTTGCAAACCTGTATCGCAGACACTCGTCTTGAAAGAACGGTAAGTGATCGATTCCGTAATAGCAAAGTGATTCAGCCAGCCAGAGAGTCGATAGGCATTGATTTTTCTATTCAGTGTGTTCAGAGAGGGCCTTCCACGTATTTTTTTCTTCATACTGACGAAGATTTTCGGCAGTTTAGAGCCGTAAATTATCTGGACAAGTCTTCATTCAAATGTACCAATTGGTGGGAGTTGAAAAACCAATTTGTTCACTTACCCTTTTCGCTAATTTCTCGAGCAACTTTGGCGACGCCACATGCTTGTCAAACGACGCTGTCGCCACATTGGATTGGCGGGAGCGTGAAACTTACGGGTGTATAAGTCTTGGTGGGTTCCTCTAGAGTAGATCGGAGACACTAGTACGTATGGCACTCAGTACAATGTTTTGGAGCCCTATAAAATGAATGTGCCAATTTTGGCACATCAGGCGCTAACGGGTAAGTAAAAATTCGGGCTTGGCGAAATACACTCAGCCCCATCATAAATGAAATAAGCATCGAAACACATTGAACCTCTTCTCGAATGCTCGTCCATGGCCCCCTACTAACAAATGTCTAAATAGCCTTTCTTCCAAGAATGAAGAGAGTGACCGAGAGAGAGCAAGATCGAGGTCGAGAGAAGTAGATAGGAACCTCGTTGGATTCTGTAACTCTATATAATCTCCGAAATCTCTCGGTGTTTCGTCACCGGTGCTCTTATTTGGATCGGAAACGGAGAAAGGAGACAAACGCAATGTGTTGTGTATTCGAAAAGCACCTTTTCTCTTTCGCATTGAAAGGCGATATTGGTGTCCTCTACCTCTCTCTCTCTCTCTCTCTCTCTCTCTCTCTCTCTCTCTCTCTCTCTCTCTCTCTCTCTCTCTCCATTGCTCTCGCGCTCTCGATCGGAAACATAGAATAAGTCCACGACCAGGTCACGAATGGTTATCCGGGTAATCTAGAAGCGACCAGTAAGAATCGCAGTATTATATTTTTCAGTAGCATTGTTGTTGCTCGCGCGGGGTCCCCGGGGATAGTAGTAGTATGCTTGTAAAAGGGGCAAACGAGACAAAGAAAGACGCGGAGCCGCGTTGTTGTAGAAACAGGCAACGATTCTCCCCCTCTCTTCAATCTATTTTGTTATGTCTCACTTGGCCTTACCTCCATCCTCGTCTTTCTCGTCTTTTTGTACACACACACACACACACACACACACACACACACACACACACACACACACACACACACACACACACACACACACAGATATATATATATATATATATATATAAACACATCGATGCTGCTTCCGCTGCAGCATAGCTTCTGATGCGCTTCTACTTCTCGAGTGTTTACGCAATAGCTGCTTTGTCCATCCAGCAATGAGAGGTATTGTCTGTCTGTCGAGGGGCTTCGACCGACGCGATCCGTACGTCTGTCTGTTTACAGAATAGATCGTGGGATATATGTCTATCTCTTTCACTGTCTATGTATATCTACTGGGTGTGTGGGTGTGTGTGGATGTGGGTGTGTGTGTGTGTGTGTGTGTGTGTGTGTGTGTGTGTGTGTGTGTGTGTGTGTGTGCGCGCGCGCGTGTGTGTGCGTGTGTGTGAGGGATACGCGGGAAAGGTGACTTTGAAGACATTCTACTTCGAAGACTGTTTGCGGAACAGTCAGGGTGTTGATAGTCAATATTACATAGATATGACGGGTTCAAAATATCACTTCTCTTTCATTCTATATTTACATATACACATATAAAATAAGAATACGTCGTTCCTGGTTCCCAAAAAGAAATACTGAGACGTAAATCTGTATATATATTTACCTATCACTCTTTCTCCCTCTCTATTTCTCCATCGCTCTCAATCGCTTCTCGAGGACCGAGAGGGATGGACTTTTGTGCCTTCACGAGAAATATAGAGGAGTAGAGAAGAAAACGAGAGCACTATCGCCAAAGCGCGCCCCGAAAGTTCACCTTCTGCTTTTGTTCTTTGTGCTCTGTGAGCGCGGCGCACCCTCTCTCGCTCTCTCTCACTCTCTCTCTCTCTCTCTCTCTCTCTCTCTCTCTCTCTCTCTCTCTCTCTCTCTCTCTCTCTCTCTCTCTCTCTCTCTCTCTCTCTCTCTCTATCGCTTGCTCTTCCTCTCGCACGCTATCTTCCTCCTGAGCTTCACGTTTTGAAAAGGGGAGAGATGAAGAAATTCATAGATCGCCAGGGTGGGAGGATGGGAACACATGGGCCGCTATGGAGAAGGTGATTCAGGGCATGGAGAGCAAGCAAGAGAGAGAGAGAGAAGGGGAGAAAGGAAAAGAAGAATCCTGCTAGAATCTCGCGGGACTTCTCTCGATGCTTTGCAGCATCGGTAGACGTTGTGAGAGAGAGAGAGAGACTCTCTCTCTCTCTCTCTCTCTCTCTCTCTCTCTCTGTCTCTCTCATACGGTATATCCCTCATGCACTTTTGCGGGCAATGCTATACACATATGTCCATTCACACATATGCAATGTCCATATCTGTGCATGTATGTAGGCGTGCCTTCATACGCCTTTAGCGCGAGCATTTACGACGCGAATACCTGCGCTCATTCTTTATTTTTATTGCTTTCTTTCTCTCTCTCTCTCTCTGTCTTTTTTTCACTCCGTCCGTATTTAGGTATACGTTACCGATATATTGTATGATAAATAGTCCCTCCCACCCCAAGTTGTACGCCGATGCATAATTAAAGGGGCTGCGAACGTCGAAGCGTTTCGAGGAGCACTAGGCAACGCGGACTCGCGATGCAAAGACAGAAGGGTGATCGAACGCGTTGCTGGGGCCGAGATAGGCCCCGATGAAGTCTAGTACTCTCAGAGATGCCCGAATTAAAAGTAATTCAGCGTTACATTGCTGCATCCGCGAAAAGTTGAGAATTCACCCCAAGGATTTATGATAAGGTAGAAGGCACGAGTAGCCGAAAATCGAAATCTTGAAATGGATTTTC
Source organism: Ophion obscuratus (assembly GCA_964007375.1). Lineage (NCBI taxonomy): Eukaryota > Metazoa > Arthropoda > Insecta > Hymenoptera > Ichneumonidae > Ophion > Ophion obscuratus. The sequence continues at coordinate 12,656,688 of OZ023323.1, forward strand.
TCTATATGGATGACAATGAGTTGCGAGTGCAGGACATAATACGAGCAACTTGAACTTCAGGAGAAACGTGGTTTTCTATTCTTTTTGTTTCCATCATTATAAAAATTTGTTAATTTATCGGCACCTCCTTCGGTCACTTCCGGTGGAAGTTTTGCGTCGTTCGTGTGCAACGAAAATACGCGTGCAGAAGTGTGATCGGTCATAACCCTACTATGTGTCGGTTCCTGACTACACTTGCCTTGTCTGATTTACCTGACCGAGTCCTCCCCCGAAATAAACCGGGAAGATCGCAGAATTGTTTTTTTCACGGCTCACCCTCTATGTTTGGAAATTACAATCTTCTGGCCGAGATACATTGCGAGCAGGTACATCTTCACGTAATGTCTACCCGGCCAGAACATTGACATGGCCTGGAACGTGACGCCTGTCTTTAAAAACTGAAGATAGGCTGCTTTGCTTTTCACCTCGTCAAACATATTTATTTATATTTATATATTTATAATTGATTATAATTGATATATTATATATATATCAATTATATTTATAATTGATTTGTATCAATATATATTTATAATTGATTTGGATGAAACTCATACATCTGTTGTAATTCTATTCATCATTAAACCCGTTTATTTCATCAATGATAATCGACGAGGATGACAATGCTTATCATAAATACCGGGATTACGATAAGTAATTATTTGAGTACAAAGAATAGCAAAATTATTTTATGAGGCAAAAAAGTAAAGCAGGTCTTTCGTAGTTTTTTAACGCCTTGCCGCCATGTTGGGAATAATCAATGTTCTAGCCGGGAGTACGTTACCTGAATGTATTTGGCCAACAATCCGCCAGGTGGCTACAAGCTGAGCGCTTCGCGTAAGCAAGGTACCATCGTACAAGGACGAAAAATCGTCCTGCGAGTTGTACCACGTACAGAAGCACTGTGCTTATAGCGTGCACACACGCTTATGATTTTGCGATATTTGTGAAAGAATCCTTTGCACTCTAGGCCTTTTTCGCTCGGATAGTGGTCTGCGTACGTTTTTCTGTCTCTTTGTCTATCAGGAAATGCGAGCGAGCGTATGCATACACTCATATACTAGCTTAGCAAGTAGATAACTGACAAACAATATGTTGTCGAAATACTAATTTGAATACACTCCCGATTTTGCCTCCTCAAGGCTTCCAAAAACGCTGAAACGTCATTTTCAATTTCCTCGTTTAGTCCTGGTTATTTCGCGATCTATTCCTTACAACTTGCCTGGTCATTTACTGCTTGTTCTCCGGCCCGTTCCTGATCAGTTCCCTAGAAAGGTAACGGCTGTTCGGGACCTAGCCTTAGACCCGTTACTTTGCGAACCTATTCCAGGGTCGAAGGCCCGACCATAGCCTGATATTATGCAGGGAAGGCCTTATCAGGGACAGTACTTTTTCCCCGGTTTAAAATTTTACGAGGGTTCCTACGGATGTTTATTTCCTCATTTTTTCGGTACCAGCAAAAATCTTTTTTGTTTGAAAATTCAGATATTACACCTCTGGATAAGTATTTTTTAAATGGCGATTTTCGTTGATTTAAACAGACAAATAAATATGTTCAACTAGTTGGCTCTCAATTACAAACGAATCGAAAATTTTCCAAAATCTTCCGGCCTCACACAAATTCTGACCGCAGAAACACCACTAAAACATTACGTCATTTTTTTCATACTTTTTCCGGTCCCTCAAATTCGTCAATTTTTTTTTTCTTCATAAATCGGCAGTTGCCACCTCAATCTGACTGCGCGGAGAAACGCGACTTTTTACACCGCCGTGACATTCCTTGGGCGCCATTACGGTGGCCATATTTACTACCCCAACGTGCAGGATAGAGGAAGCGGAGTGGAGAGTGCAAGTGAGCGAGCGAAAGAGACAGATATCGAGCCCACACCAGGGGGTCCCCCATGAGGCTCGCGTACGCTCTCTCGTCGAGACAATACGCACGTACACGTTCACTCCGCGCCGCAACTCTTGGGGAGCTTCCTACTGTGTGTACGTGCGTGCGCGCACGTGTGTGTGTGTCGTCGTTCGTACAGTCATTGCCAAAATTAAGCCCCTGTTGGGGCGATTACTTTTCTGACTCCTCCTACGGAGGCGATCAGTCACCATAACCCCATATTGCATGTGGCCCACACATGCACACATCTATATATATAGATGGGTGGCAACTTTTTATGCAATATCAATATATCATATATTAGTACTTTTTTGTGTAAATAGACATAGATTATACTGTTATATACAAGACTTTGCCATGGCACTATTTTGTGTGTGTGTGTGTGTGTGTGTGTGTGTGTGTGTGTGTGTGTGTGTGTGTGTGTGTGTGTGTGTGTGTGTGTGTGTGTGTGTGTGTGTGTGTGTGTGTGTGTGTGTGTGTGTGTGTGTGTGTGTGTGTGTGTGTGTGTGTGTGTGTGTGTGTGTGTGTGTGTGTGTGTGTGTGTGTGTGTGTGTGTGTGTGTGTGTGTGTGTGTGTGTGTGTGTGTGTGTGTGTGTGTGTGTGTGTGTGTGTGTGTGTGTGTGTGTGTGTGTGTGTGTGTGTGTGTGTGTGTGTGTGTGTGTGTGTGTGTGTGTGTGTGTGTGTGTGTGTGTGTGTGTGTGTGTGTGTGTGTGTGTGTGTGTGTGTGTGTGTGTGTGTGTGTGTGTGTGTGTGTGTGTGTGTGTGTGTGTGTGTGTGTGTGTGTGTGTGTGTGTGTGTGTGTGTGTGTGTGTGTGTGTGTGTGTGTGTGTGTGTGTGTGTGTGTGTGTGTGTGTGTGTGTGTGTGTGTGTGTGTGTGTGTGTGTGTGTGTGTGTGTGTGTGTGTGTGTGTGTGTGTGTGTGTGTGTGTGTGTGTGTGTGTGTGTGTGTGTGTGTGTGTGTGTGTGTGTGTGTGTGTGTGTGTGTGTGTGTGTGTGTGTGTGTGTGTGTGTGTGTGTGTGTGTGTATTAGGGTGGCCCTTGATATGGGTCAAAAAAAAAATTGATCGCGCCGCCCTCCAAATCGTTTCGAAATAATTTTTTAAAAATCTACGCGAAGCCCCAGCTATGTCTATTAAGAGGAAGGCGTGCCTGTAAGCATGAACTTAAATTTAAATATCAATTTTTCTTCATGATTGGAGAAATTTCGATTTTTTAAAATCTAGTTTATTTGTCAATTTTTCAACACGATATTTCTGTGGTTTAAATAAATAAATTCGTACTGAACGAACTAGTATCGATATCTTATGTGTACATTTTTTAAATATTATGTTTTTTCCGACCAATTGGATGACTTGTGCGAATAAATAATTTCTTTGTTTTCAATAAAACGAACAAGCTCGCCAAGTTTAAAATCCTGCCAAGTTTAAAATGTCCCTATGCATTTTTGCGAAAGTAATTTTCAAATACATTTTTTATCCACAGCACTCGAAGTCTGATCTCACAAGGGGACAGTACGGCAGTCGGATTTTTGTAATTTTTCGTACTCATGGTACGCGAAGTTCAGAGCTCGAATATTAATATCCCAAAGCAGTTCGACGCCATATTCAGAAATTTTCGAGAAAATTGACTTTGAAGTTTTCGAGCGCACTCTTATCCCACAAAGATGCAACGATATTCGAACCGGGCTCGTGGCGTACCCGGTAGCGCTCGAGTCTAGTAATCGCGGGGTCGCTGGTTCGAGTCTCACTTCGATTTTTTTTTTTTTTTTTTTTTTTTTTTTCATTTTTTTTTTAATTCGCATACCTCCGTCATTTAAATATCCCGATAAATTTTTGTTGTATATAATTACATATTATTATATATAATTAATATAATATATCTATATATGTTTATATATGGACAAAATCCATATATAGTTATTTATGTACAAAATTCATTATAGTTATACATAATTATATATTTTCTCATATATGATCATATATTATTTATATATAACAATAGGTGATTATTTATAAAAAAATAAATAAATAATCCCGGGATAAAAATCATAAAATCTATGCTTTTTACCGCCAAGTAAAAAATTTCATAAAGCGTCTGCAGAACTGCGCCTATCTGATTGAACAAGGACGTGAAATTAATGATAGAGAAAATTGCATAAAAATTCATTCTATTGTTCATCATCAGTTGTCTTCTCCGGTCTTCAATAACATGATCAGATATGCGTGGTTTGCTTCGAAACTTTGCGATCAAAGAGAAATCTTCATGAACGTGAATGAAGTTTGTTTTCCGATCGAAGTATTGAAAAAAAATTGCGAATGTAATAATGCAGCGTTTGTACGGTGTGCGAGATGCCGTGAAAATTACTGTTTTCCTTGTTTTTACGATGGTTATCACTCTGGCTCGTGTAACATTACACCCGACGTATAAAACAAACGCATACAGACCGAATAATAAAGTATTCAATTCCTTACCCTACGTTTTTCATTTTCATCCTAAAAATGTTGTTGGTTATAAATATTGATACTTGAAAATGTATGTTTATAATCAAGAGATAATTAAAAATATGACTTTCGTTTTTTCATTTAAAAAAAATGAAAAAAAAAAAAAAAAAAAAAATTCGAAGTGAGACTCGAACCAGCGACCCCGCGATTACTAGACTCGAGCGCTACCGGGTACGCCACGAGCCCCGTTCGAATATCGTTGCATCTTTGTGGGATAAGAGTGCGCTCGAAAACTTCGAAGTCAATTTTCTCGAAAATTTCTGAATATGGCGTCGAACTGCTTTGGGATATTAATATTCGAGCTCTGAACTTCGCGTACCATGAGTACGAAAAATTACAAAAATCCGACTGCTGTACTGTCCCCTTGTCAGTGAAATATTAATATGTTTGTATCTCAGCACGCAAGGAATATTTCTAACAAAAATTTAAAAAAAACAACAATTCTGGCCAATCCGGAAGTTCCATGTGAATGGTTTATCGTGAATTTATATCCTTCGTACTCAATAGATTTTTCTGACAAGATGCAAATTTAAAGTTTGATTTTGATGTGATTAAAAGCGTTTGACAGCAGCTAAATCGAACTATTGGTCCAAAATAATAGGATGGTAAAACTGAACGCTCATCAAATTTAGTATGGAGGACCTTATTGTTTGATCTGTATATTGAATACCAATATACAATAGCTTCGGAAAGTAAAAAAAAAATTGACAAATAAACTAGATTTAAAAAATCGAAATTTCTCCAATCATGAAGAAAAATTGATATTTAAATTTAAGTTCATGCTTACAGGCACGCCTTCCTCTTAACGGACATAGCTGGGGCTTCGCGTAGATTTTGTTTGTATTATTTGGAACCGTCTTGGAGGACGGCGCGATCAATTTTTTTTTTACCCATATCAAGGGCCACTATAATACACCCATATCAAGGGCTAATATATACACACACACACACACACACTCACATAAAATACAAAATTAACAAATTATATGTATAGGTATATAATTATTTTGTCTTTGCAATTTTTTTCTCATTGAATTACTTTGTTCGTGGCTCCGAGAGAAAACGAAAACCTCTCTAGTGCCATACACCCATGACCATCTCGTTCTCCTTTACTGGCCGCTATCTTTGTATTCTTCTCTTTCTCTTTTCCTTTTGCATCTTTCGTTATCATTGCTCTCCACCGTACATAACTGGACGGTGGTCGAAAGTGAAGGGACAGAGATGGGGAGGACTGGGAGGTAGAAGAAAGAAGAAGAAATACGAGGGAAAAATGGAGCTTGTTAGCAGCCATGTGGTAACTTGTTAGACGGGGTAGGTACTCTGGCAAGATAGAAGACTCGAGCTGCTGCTGCTGCACTCCGGCAAGAGAGCGTCCCTCGACGTGTGTCAGGCTATCTCTCGCTCTCTCTCTCTCTCTCTCTCTCTCTCTCTCTCTCTCTCTCTCTCTCTCTTCTCTCTCTCTCTCTCTCTCTCTCTCTCTCTCTCTCTCTCTCTCTCTCTCTCTCTCTCTCTCTCTCTCTCTCTCTCTCTCTCTCTCTCTCTCTCTTTCTCTCTCTTCTATGCTCATAGAGCGCGGAAAGCACATGATTCTGGGCTGTCCTCAGCCTCCCTTCATACATTCTCTGGTTCCCAGCTAGCTATGTACACCCCCGCGAGGCCTCTTCGCTCTTAGCTCTTTGCCTCCATGCTCACGCTTCCAATGAGATATAGGTGGAGGCATTTGCATATATATATATATATATATATATATATATATATATATATGTATGTATGTATGTATAGGTAGATATATTCGTATGTGTATGGAGAGCATGAACTCCTGCAGTTTCTCGGTGAAGACCGGGACAGAAGGGTCAAGAGAGCAAAGATGAAAAGGAGAGATGAAAATGGACCCTTTCATCTGTGCATATCCGCACGGTTCATGCCCAGGTTACAAACAATACGTCGTGAAAACTACCCCCTCCCCTCCTCTCCTCCTCTTCATTCCCCGCTACGCTTGCGTAAACTGTCAAAGTTCCTACTACGACAAAAGGAGCAAAACAAACGAAACGAAATGTAAAAAAGGTCGAAAGCAGAAAAGAGAATGCATACTTTTGAGAACGGGGTGAATAATTAACGATGAGAGTGCAGCAGGCACTTTGAAGCCATGGCTGCAATTACGGTGACGTAGAGAGAACCGGAGAGTGGGGAGAGAGAGAGAGAGAAAGAGAGCGGCCGAGGAAAAACCATGTGAAACAATGATGAAAATGAAACGGAGAAGGAAAGAGGAGTGAAGAACCGGATGTACTTAAGGGAATAGTCATTGAGGACCTTGTACATGGCGTGTAATGATGCACAACGTAATTGGAGAGGACTTCGGTTACGCTCTTCGTGTAACTGGGACACGAAATAAGACACGGCGAGCTTGTTTGGGTTTGCAATGCCGAGGATCTTAGAGAAAGAGAGCGAGAGGAGGCTCAGCATTGAAAGATCTCCAAATTCCACAATGCTCGCATATCGTATCGATTTCTCGTCGTCACTCGGGCGACGATTTTTCACAGGCAATAAGTTTCTTGGTCAGAATGATAAGAGACCTCAGGTATATGTGCGGAATTGGTTTCCTAGATCGTCTTTTACGTGCGAGCGCGCGCGCGCGTGTGTGTGTGTGTGTGTGTGTGTGTGTGTGTGTGTGTGTGTGTGTGTGTGTGTGTGTGTGTATGTGTCTGCTTTTGTACCTTGCAATCCTGGCGATCTTACGCGTCTGGACTCTGACTTTATGTCTTATAAAGGGTGTCTTAAGAGGTAAGGCCACCGTAGAATTTTCAAAAAATCGAATTTTTTTATCGCTAAAACGGTGCTTTATCATCATAAGAATAATTTACTATTCGATTTACAGCAAAGAATTTTTTTTCACCGACTTTGAGCGCATAACGTAAGTCCACCTCTGAAACGGCCAGAGGCACATGTAAAACTTGAAACGCGTTTTTTCTCGAAACAGCTTTTTTCCAATTGGCGTGACCAATAACTTTAACAATTTTCACTCGATTCACTTCAAATTAAAAATTTATATTCCTAATTGCAGTTCGCAGAGAAGTACGTACGGAATTTCTGATTAATCGAAAACTTTTCATTTTATGAGCATTTTTATACGGAATTTTTCACTGCAAATTCATTCCTACAACTACAACAACATTCAAATACCTACAACTTTTGAATAAAACAATTTTTTTAACTCCGTACGTACTTCTCTAGGTATTCTAATGTAGATTGACGAGAATTTTTGTTTTTCGTTCTAGGTAAAAAATTGTGGATGCTAAATGTCACGCCGCAGAGCGCCTAAAAAAGATAACAAAATAAAATATTAGTAGTCGGCGATATTGTACATCGAAAAAAAATATATATATTTTTTCTAACAGGATGATATTCATACTAAATAGATGTGTAATTAATTTTATGAGTGAATCACTTTTTCATACGAAAAAAAGTTGTTAAATTCGCACATGATTTTATACCCGTTACTGTGGCCTAACCCCTTAAAATTACTTGACATTTTTATTCATTAGTAAAACGTATTATTTATTTGAAAACTGAATATTTTTCTATTTTAATATAAGATGCAAACATGGAGGTTATGCGTGGAGCACAAAATCCGATACATGACATAAACAGCATGAACTTGGAAGATCGTGCGATTTAACGCTATTGAAGTTCTTTTTTGGGGTTTTCTAAAAGGAAAAGTATGCCAATGAGCCACACACTATTCCGGAGCTCAAGAAAGCAATTGGACGTACCATTAATGAAATTAGTCCGCAATTATTCCAAAATGTTATTGAAAATTTCGTCAAAAGAGTGAACGTTCGCAAAACGGGATGGAACGGCCGTTTATCGGATATTATATTCCACACATAACCTCTATATTTGTACTTTATATTAAGATAAAAATATTCGCACTTTTTAAATAAATAAAACGTTTTCTTAATAAATGAAAATGTCAGGTCATTTCGAGGCACCCTATAGTAAGCCTCATATATCAACGCTGCTTACGAAAAGTAGCACGATTCGAAGTTCTTACGAAAAGTAACACTTTTAATTTCGCCTCGAAAACTGGCATGATTATGCTATCGCCACGAAAACTAGTACGTTTCTATATTCACCGCGAAAACCACCATATTTGGGCTGTTACCGTGAAAACTAGCTCGTCTGATTTTCACTGTAAGAACAAATGTAAAAGGAATAAATTTAAAACCTTAAGGATCTCATCGCTCGTACAATCTTAACCAAAAAGAGTTTTGGTGAGAATTTAAAGTTCTTCGTGCTCAGGTAAAAATCTGGAAAAATAAACCATTAGTATTTAAACAAAAATATGAATTGGACATTATGTGTTTTTTTTTTTCATTGAAAAAAATTCATACAGAAAATACAAACTTGAAGTATTCAATCATGATCCACTATTAACTTTTTATCTACTAACTACACCATTAAACACAACATTCCAATTTAATGGAAACGGACGCAAAGAAATTGGAAACACAAATACTGTAGTCGTTACATCCGCCAGGCAGCTTGTCACGGACGATCAATGGAGAATTTCAAAAGAACGGTAAAAAAATCAGAGAGAAGGCGTTAGTGGTAAACATACAGTGGTATGATGCCCTTGGTCAACATTTATTTCATATAGTATTTACATTGTTATGCTCGAAAAAAGAAAACATACTCTCTCTACTTTCTTGAACTCCAAACATCTTGTTTTGTATATCTTCATCGAAATATAGTAGTACCACCCTAACCCTTTGCAGCATAGTCTAACACTGGTGTTACATATAACTCAACTCCGATTTGGACGATTCAAAAGCGTTTTTGAATTAAATATGGCGGTTGTAAATGCGTTGCAAGGTTCCTAGGACTTCGATAATTACTAAAACATACCTATAAAATTTTTATTTTTCACGTAGGGGCTGTCATCAATAAAGAACGTGCACGTAAAGAAAAATGTATGCTTCAAAGGGTTAAAGCTATACGTCTCATCCGAAAGCGTAGATACAGTTCACAAAATCGTGAAAACGATCGTCAAAAAAGTTGTCATTGTTAACTGGATACACTGGAATTGCTTACGATATTTTTTTTCTTCATTTTTTTTACCACGAATTGTTTATGCCAAAGTGACGATATATTTTTATCATAAGTCCAAAAGATAAAAATTCAAACGATAAAACATGTATAATATACATCCGAACAAAAAAATTAGACGGTACAAAATGGCAAACAAAAAATACTTCGTTAATTTGGAGTAAACAAAAGCTTGGTCAAAGGAATTGGAGTAAAAAAATAGAGACAAGGCGTAAAAAAAGTCATAGAAGAAAAGTCATGCTTTCAAGCAAGAAACATGCTACTTTTCGTAAGCAGCATCGATACACACATACACACACACATGAAATGGAAATGTATTTTTAAGAAATTGTTTCAAACCTGCTGGACCCGTTTATTCTTTGCTACTTTGTTTTAATGCTTCGGTGAACAGCATAAGTAAGCTCTCATGAATTTTGCGGTGTTTTTGGAGTATTGACGCGAGAGAACGTTCTCCTATGGAACCCCCCCCGGACGCCGCGTCCCGATGAAAATTGCAGCGCGAACGCAGAATCCGCCGACGCCGCGTGTGCACGCAGACACATTTGTCACCAGACACGTCCGACCGAACGATAGCAAACAAAGGGCTGTAACCTGTACGCAATTTGACGCGTAAATCGATGCGGATAACACCAATCGCTTCGATCAATGATCGTAACACACTTGCACATTTGTGTATTTTATATATATAGACTGCGGGCACAATGAGCTATATGGAAATGCACATGCATATGTGTGTATACACTCTATTGGGTCTATCCAGTGCTGATGCTGCTGAAAAAGAGCGAGCAATCGTGTTTCCCCACTCTCACCTCTCTACCTTTGTCGATTAACGGGCAGCCGCTCTCGACGCGAAATTGCACGAGTGAGAGGGTTTTTCGCGTTTTTCTTTCTGTGTGTTTCTTTTTATTTATTTTCTATTCCAGTCGACTCTAATCTACCCAAAGTTGTACCGGTGGAGCGCTAAAACTCGTGCCAACGAGTATATTGTTAAATACACAATTCCCGATGTCAAACGTGCGGGTACCAAAGAGCAATTCATTAACAATGGATCGCAATCCAAATATATATTTATTTATTTATTAACTCCTTTGTTTATTCATGTGTTCATTTGTTAATTAATTTACTTATATATATTGTGACGAAAAGAGAGTCAGGGCGGTTAAGGTTGTTACGGGGTCTATCCGTCGGGGTGAAGAACGAGGAGACCGGCTCTGTGCTTATGCATGGAGCCAACTAACTGTTACCAAGTGTTAGCTATCAAATAATCGTCATATTTATTAGTACAGTCGTGCTGTCGCTGAAAAAACCCGGAATCGGAGAAAATTAGAAGAAGGCTAATTTTTTGACAGGTGATTTTGTAGGTGCCGCGGGTGCTAAATCCAAGTTTGCCTCAAAATCGGGGTGTAGGGTTCTTTTTTGGGGGATGAAAGGAGATGGGGGTGGATTAATGCCAAACTACAACCCCTACGAGGTCGCCGCCGTGAGACAAAATGTTCAAAAAAATCCGGGCTTTAGTTTTGTCCACAGTGCCGAAGTCGTGGAAGTTCATTTTGAGGTTGAAAAAGTGAGGTGAAATTTTGAAAAATCAGTTTTAATTCAATAACTCTTTTTAAAAAAATCGTACCCTTTTTGTTCAAATGGGAACGTTGTAGCCCTTGAAAAGACGCGTCGATCGAGTATTCAATCATCACTCGCCGATAATATCTTCACCCCCCAAAAATGGTTAAAAAACAAAAAAAAAATAGTTTATTGAATAACTCAAAAACAATCGGTTTTTCGGGTATGGTTCAAATGTACGAAATGTAGAGAATAATTTTCTTCATATTTTCGTTGCTATGGACCACCCTTGAATTTTGATTTTCCAACCCCTATCGGGGGTTGAACATTCAAAATGAAATTCTGGGACAACTATTGACCGCACGAATTCTCCGCCGTGGAAGAATTTGTAGCTTGAACCCTCAGCTCTATTTTTGTCCACAGCGCCAAACTCGTATCTCTTTAGTTTCGATCAATAGTTTTCCCAGAATTTCATTTTCAATTTTCAACCCCTGAGAGGGGTTCGAAAAAACAAACTTCAAGGGTTGTCCATAGGAACGAAAATATAGAGAACATTATTCTCTACATTCCGTACATTTGAACCATCCCCGAAAAATCGATTGTTTTTTAGTTATTCAATAAACAATTTTTTTGTTAATTCTTCAACAATTCTTTTGAGGGTGAAGATATTATTAGAGAGGGTTGATCGAATACTTGATCGACGCGTCTTTTCAAGGGCTACTACGTTTCCATTTAAACAAAAATTGTATGAATTTGTCCTAAAGAGTTATCGAGAGAAAACTGATTTTTTAAATTTCACCCCACTTTTTCACCCCCAAAATGAACTTCCACGACTTCAGCGCTAGAGACAAAAATAAAACCCGGATCTTTCTGAACATTTTGTCTCCCGGCTCCGACCTCGTGGGAGTTGTAGTTTGGCATGAATCCACCCCCACTCCCTAAAAAAACCCGACCCCCCGATTTTTAGGCAAACTTGGTTTTAGCACCCGTGGCACATACAAAATCACCAGTCAAAAAACTAGCCTTCTTCTATTTTTTTCCGATTCCAATATACAGCACGACTGTACTATATCGTACATTTTCGAACTATTTTTCCACGTCTATTTGTAAAAATATGCATATTTGAACATTCAGTGATTATGTTATATGTTTTCATTACTTTGTATAATTATTTTCTGTAACTTTTTCTCGCCCACTTAAGGGCCACAGTAAGGGGTATAAAATCATGTGCGAATTTAACAAATTTTTTTTGTATGAAAAAGTCGTTCACTCATAAAATTAATTAATAGTGATATTCATACTATTTAGTATGAATACCAAGCTGTTAGAAAATATTTTTTATTTTGTTCGATATACAAAATGGTCGACTACTAATATTTTCTTTTGTTATCTCTTTTTAAGCGCTCCGCGGCGTGACATTTAGCATCCACAATGTTTTACCTAGAACAAAAAACAAATTCTCATCAATCTACATTAGAATACCTAGATAAGTGCGGACGGACTTTAAAAAATATTATTTTCTTCAAAAGTTGTAGGTATTTGAATGTTGTTGTAGTTGTAGGAATGAATTTTTAGTGAAAAATTTCCCATAAAACTGCTCATAAAATGAAAAGTTCTCTGCGAAATGCAATTCGGAACATAACTTTTAAAATTGAAGTAAATCGAGTAAAAAATTGTTGAAATTATTTGTCACGCCAATTGGAAAAAAGCTGTTTCGAGAAAAACGAGTTTAAAGCTTTACATATGCCGTTATACGTATACGTTATACGCTCAAAGTCGGTGAAAAGAAAATATTCTTGCTATAAATCGAATAGTAACTTATTGTTATGATAATAAATCACCGTTCCAGCGAAAAAAATCGATTTTTTTTTAAATTCTACTGTGGCCTGACCCCTTAACGCGAGACGAATTGGCAACATCGTAAATCGTGGTATATAATGATTCCCAGGCTGGTAGAAGTGTCGCAATGTTAAAGACATATGCGCCCCGTTCGTAACCTCAATATCGGCCCAAGGAGCCGTCAGCAATGAATATCGGTCCGAGTAAAAAAATGTCGCTGGAAAAAAGTTGTGTACTAAAGCTGTCTGTAATCTGTAAGAAATCAAAACCATCCATAATTTTGCGATATTAAAAAATGTATGTATGAAAAAAATTTCGCCTTATTTTGTCTTTGCCTAGAAATTTCTAGAAAAAATATCATTTCTGAACATAGTTATCAAATCAATATTATGTAATTATTACTAATTAAGAGAATAAGAACAAATAATATTCGTTGTTAATTATCCTGATCGATTAGTTTGAGATTCCCAGGCATAATCACCGAATACGGATAAGAGAGGTAGCATTTGTGCCATCTACGATGTTGCCATTATTGCACAGCCAACTATCTTGTGTGCTTGATTTTGTCAAAAATTCGCTACTGAAAACATTAATAATTTTATAACGGTATTGTGAATCCTCATTTTCACGGTACCAAGGTCCGATAGTCCAACCGTACCTATTTTTTTCAGCTCCGTGGAAGCATTTTCTTAGCAGATACCAACAATCTACTGAAAAATGATCGGGTGTCTTTCATCACCGTAATGTAATTAGCTCACGAAATACGTCGAGTTTCCGATTTTTTTTCTAAGAAAACGGTACTTCGGACCGTGTCCAACCTGCACAGGATGATCAGCAAAGGGGTTACAAACCTCCAGAAAACATTTCAGCTCGGTGGTAGCATGGTGACCTAACCCCACTACAACCTTAAAAGAAAAAAGTAAAATGGAAGAAACAAAAGAAGGAAAGGAAGTATTTTTAGGCGATGCTCGCCGTACCCTCCGTTTGTCCGCGGAGCCAATACACCTTGGCAACTTTGCGCAGACATTGAGTGGCGTATTGACCCGATATATAATGCAGTAAGGGGTGCGTTATTAAGGGCTGCATGCCGGAGGGGGAGGGGACGTGGTGTATCGGTCCGTTTGGATGAGAGCGCGTGAACGATACAAGCCTTGTTGATGTTTCTCGCCAGCTCTCTCTCTCCTTTTTTTATTCATTTTTTATTGGTGATTTTTTTCGCCGGCTTTTTACAATGCCAACCAGGGTGGGCAGGGGGAGGAGGGCGGGGGCAAAATCCTAGAAAATTGCCCGAAGCTAAAGATTAAACTCGCGCGTGCTTGTATAGGTCGGACTAAAGTGGGATTTTTCTCCTTTTCTTCTTCTTCCTTATGCGCGATTTTATATCGCCAGAGGCGTGCTTGCACACCTGATGTATTACGGGATTTATTTTCAGGGCTGCCTCTTTCTCCCGCTCTCTCTCTCTCTCTCTCTCTCTCTCTCTCCTCTCTCTCTCTCTCTCTCTCTTTAACAATTTTAAGTTAACAAATAACGAATAGTTGACAAAACGTTCTCCAGATATGGAAAGAGTAGAGGAGAGCGCCATAGTTAAAAGTATTATAAATGATAAATTGTACGATTATAATAATTCTAGCAATATCAGTAAATATTAAGTATCAAAGCGTAATAAAATTATCTATCTATCACGTCGCATTTTGGCTTCAAACCTCCACACGTATCGCGGTAAGACAAACGAGTTTTTCGAGTTGTATTCGAAAGGCGAATTTTTTCTGATGCGCGAAATTGAGGCAGAGAGAGAGAGAAAGAGAGAGAGAGAGAGAGAGAGAGAGAGAGAGAGAGAGAAGTAGAATAATCGAAAAATCAATTTAAAAAAATCGAGAAATAAATAAATAAAAAACGGACAAATATAAAAATATAGAAATACATAAACCGAGATATAAAAAAATTCCCCGAAACAAATAAAAATAAATAAAAATAGCGCTCCGCAAAAAAGTGACCGAGCGAAATGAATACAGGAAGCGAGCAAAGAGAAGTGAATTCGCAAATTGAGTTGGCCGGAGCGAGACGCTGGGAAGCGTCGCGGGTTCTCGTCGCCAATGGCGAGGAGACCAGGACCATTCTCTCACGCCGCATGTTCTCGTCGAGTCTGTCCACCATATTGATCGCGGACGGGCGGCAGCGTAGGGTTGTATTACCTACACGCGAGATACGCCACTTTCCACATACATACATGCGCGCGCGCACGCATACACACACAAATGGTGACTACAGGGGTCGTGAGTTGGTAGCTCAGCGGCATCCTATAAGAGCGGGGGATGCTCCTATGCGGCGTCGTCGTGTGCGCATATATACATCGTCGAGGAAGGACCGCGTATTTTGCGAGGTTTGCCGCGCTGATGGCGAGGGTGAAAAGCTCCAGCAGCTTCCACACCAGACGGAGAAGGAGTAAAAGATGAGAGGGAGAGGGAGAGAGAGAGTCAGAGAGAGAGAGAGAGAGAAAGAGAGAGAACAAGGATTTCATGGTGGTAAGTTTTTCTACACATATATATGACATCGTCGAGGGTGAACACCGAGAGGAAAGAGGAGCTATATCTACTACATGGCATAAAGCAGCGAGAGGGATTCGGGTTGGCGTTGGAGCCGACACTCTCGCGGGTGCCGGCGTAACCATGACTACCCACCACCCTCGCTGTGAACAAGCCCTCCAACGTGGCGATATATTGGCACAGCTTGGCTGCCTACACGTACTGTACGTTTGGCTACGTGTCTATAGATATAAACATTTCACAGACTTCATGAAACGCTGCGAATAATTGTAACGGGTGAGAGGCCCATTATTACGGAAATTGTACGCACAATTTTTCTGGAATCATTCTTTCTTTGGGTTATCTTTGTTCGACCTTCGATATTTGTAGACATTTGGTTGAAATCTTTGCTTACAGTCTAAGGAACTAGAGCTTTTTGGACTTTATTTTAAATATATATATATTTTTTTTATCTCTCTGCAGTTATATTCTCCCATGTATATATATATATATATATATATATATATATATATATATATATATATATATACATGGGAGAATATAACTGCAGAAGGATACAATAAAAAAGTATATATTTTTTACAAAGTATATTTACTTTGTAAAGTTAATTAAATGTAACCAATATCATATTCGTACTTCGAATACAATATATATGTTTGAATCCACAGAGGGCATAAATAATGCATTATTTGCCATGTTATTGCCAAAGATACCAATATCATGATTAATAACGTAAGAACATACCGCAAACACGAAAGTTATTGATTTCCCACTGAATATATATATATATATATATATAGTGCACCATTCGTGTTGCACCATGTATAAGTAAGAATGTATAAGAATGAATACGAACATTCTGCAAACACCAATGTTATTTATTTCTCGCATATGCAGTGTCCCTCTTATCTCTGCCACCCGAAATAACTGGGTAATTATCGTCCTCAGAAAAAAATGTTCCAGACGAAAGTTGTACGGTGTGAAGGGGGCCATCAAATGCGACCAATTTTGTTTATTTCGGTGGAAGCGCTGACTCACAGGGACGATCACCTCCACTTTTTAAAATGGAATGGTACATTTTTTTTCAACCATCTTGTGGAGCACCTCAAGCCGCATAAAAAACATTAAGGGGTCAAAGTCGTTCAAGGTCATTCAAGGTCAGTATCGATGATACAAATCAAAATATGTCGAATCACTACCAAATATTTGACAGTGATCCGAGATATTTGGATTTGTATTTCATTTGAATAGGTAATCTTGAATGTCCTTGAACGACTTTGACCACATAATGTTTTTTATGCGGCTTGATATGCTTCACAAGATGGTTGAAGAAAATATGTGCCATTGCATTTAAAAAAGTGTACGTGACCTTCACTGTGCGTCAGCGCCTCCACCGAAAAAAACAATGGTCTTATTCGGTGGTGTACGGTTTGTACGGTGTGAAGGTCCCCCCTTCACACCGTACAAATTTTGTCTGGAACATTTTTATGTGACGTAGATAATTACCGATTTAGTTCGGATGGCATATATAAGAGACAACCTGTATATATATTTAGATATTTATATAGTGCACCATTTATGTTGCGGAATGTTCTATTTGTCAATCACATATACAGGGTATTTAGTGCATTTATCGATACATCTTTTGGGGGATGTGGGGGAAGGGGGTAATTTCCGATTTTTTTTACCCTTAGACCCTATGTCCTGAGTGTCACCGTAATTGAGATATGATTTTTTTCGTTTTTTTTTTATTAACCGAAATTTCGCCTTCGAATGGTCATAACTTTTTTTTTGTGGTTGTAGTAGCACGAAATAACTATTATTGTATTCTGCAATATTTGTTTATGATAAATAAATCATTATTTGATACAATTGCTTTTAAGAAAATGACTCTTCAACTTGCAAAGTCTTGAAAATGTGTAAATGTATGAAAAATTTCAACTTCTACATTCATTATAAAAAAAATATTCTCGTTATTTTGGCAACATAATAAAAGATTTCTATGACATGTCGCACAACGTTAGAAAGGGTATAAACCAGAGAACTTTTTAAAACAAAGCTGCGTTCAAAACAGCTTCTATTTTTTTGTAATGAATTTGGAAATGGACATTTGTCATACATTTACGGATTCTCAAGACTTTGAAAGCTCATGAGTAATTTTTCGAAACCAATTCTATCGAACAATGATTCATTTACGAGTTAATTGAGTTATTTCGTGCTATTACAACCGCAAACAAAAAAGTTATGACGATTTAAAGGCGAAATTTCGGGTAATTGAAAAAACAACTCCAAGAAAAATCATATCTTAATTATCGTGACACTTAGGACATAGGGTGAAAAAACTAGCAAATGACCCGCCCGATCGCCAAAAAAATGTTGTCGGTCCATGCACCAAACACACTGTATATGACTGACAGAAAATGGCGGTTGCGAAACAAAATCGCAACTGCGTTGGTACATCAGCGTTATGTTTTGATTTTCGATATTTTTTTTCGCCTCAATTTCTTATATCTCTTTACTAAGAGCAAAAATAATAATGCCAACAATTGATGACAATAATAATAATACTTAATGATAACAATAACAATAACAATTTATAATAATAATAATAATTTCTTACATGCTATTTATTTCGTGAGCATGCTTTGAATCCGGGCGATGAGCTTCGGGCGATAGATGAGTTTTCAGGAGAATAGGAGACATTGCTGTGTAGGATTTCTTTGTTTTCCTCTTTTTTTTCCCGTACGCCATCGTAATGTCTCGTGTTCCGAGAAATACATGGCGACGTCGTCGAACACAAGGGCTTCTTCGGGCGAAAGAGTCAGAGAGGAGTCACGCTAAGGGAAATGAAAAAGAGGAAGATAGAACGAAGGGAGAATGAGTTGCTGGGGTAAGTGAAAAAAATCGAGATAGTGGTAACTTCGTAGAAAAAGGATGAGAAAATAAGGATGTGTGTGTAGAGAGACGCGGAAGCTGTGAGGCTCATTTTGTCGGTGGCGGATGACGGATGATATAGCTTTCTCTCTCTCTGTCTCTCTCTTTCTCTCTCTCTCTCTCTCTCTCTTTCTCTCTCTCGTTCTTGTTCTCTCTGTCACTGAAAGAGGGCTGAGGACAGGGTGAGAGAGGGTGGTTGGTTTTGTCACCGCTTGCTCGTATGCCGAAGAGTAGAGAGAGAGAGAGAGAGAGAGAGAGAAAGAGAGAGAGAGAGAGAAGGGTGGAGGGGGTCAGGGAGGGGACAACAGAAATTCTGAAAGCCGCGAGAGGGTGAAGTCTGTCGAAGAGCAGCGGTGACGCAACCAAAAGGGGTGGCAAGAGAGGGTGGTAAATGCCACTGCTACTGCTGCTGCTGGCGTGCCGGGAACGAGAAACGCCTGGCTGGCGACATTATTAGACGCCCCCGGTGAGCCAGTGCCGAGTATGCTAGGTGAATTGCGCTGGTAGAGAATAAGAGAGAGCAAGAGAGAGAGAGAGAGAGAGAGCGGTAAAAAAAAAGAATAGACGGTAAAAGGGATGGGTGGAGAGATGTTCCGGCGAACGCCGGAGCAAGAGCACCAGATGAGGGAGAGTCTATTAGCGAAGAGCACCGAGGGCTGAGTAATGAGAAGAGAAGATGGCCCTCGATGTGTAGACATCTATAGAGTTATAGACGAGGAGTCGACAAGAAAATAGAAAAAGAGCGAAGGGGATGAAATTCTCTCTCTCTCTCTCTCTTGCGCTCTGTCCGGATCTTTCCCTCTCGTGCTATCCCGCTCATCCTCTTCTTTGTCATCGTATATGTACGCTGCGACGGTGGAAAATGCCGTCAGCATCAGCCTCCTTTTCGCGCATCTCCATCCCTCCGTCACATCATCCCCCTTTTTCCTACCCCTAACAACTGTCGCCCTCTTTTGCGCTCGTACCTATACATATATGCCTCTCCCGATCCCTCCTCCCCTCTTTCTCTCTTTCTCTCAAGCTTCTTCTCCAGTTTTTTCCGCGCGACCTTTTTTTTCACCATGAAAAGTCCGTCGTCGTGAACACAGGCCGCGAGAGGTGAACGCGCGCAAAACTCGGCGGATAAAGGGCGGTCTTCGGATGAGATAGATATATACGTAAGGGAGAACGAAGAGAAAAAAACGAAAGTGGAGGAGGAAGAGGCGAAAAAACGAGGAGAGGACGAAATTACGAGAATACGTTGTATTTCGCGAATCTAGGGACGAAACACGAGAAAAGGAGAGAGCGAATTTGCCAATACGAAGGTGGTGGGAGGCGACAGCGGGAAGAATCCACATAACCGGAGATTTGACGACAATCGAGCAGTTTATCTGCACTAGCAGAAACCGAGGAGAGAAAAATATGTCTTTACACATACACGCACACACAAAGAGATCGCCACAGACTCCTGACTGTACAAAAAAAGAACCAGTACTGTCCGCGCTGCACCGACATATTCGACAAATAGACCTCTTTTCTGTTAACTTCTCTTTTTTTATTGCTCCGTTTCCTTGCTCGTTTCGACCATCCACCGCGCGATATATCGCTCGAACGCCGCACTCACCGGCATTCGGCGTTTTTCCATTGGCGAGCTTGTGGAAAATTTCCAGAATACAAGACACACTCGTCACCCTTTGAGCGATCTTTATCTTCGGTCACGAAATCAATGCTTGTATCGATTTTCACGAAATAATCTTACGTTTTTGCTTCTTATTTTGTTGTTTCGAAAACGAATTGACGTGGGTCCCCTAGATTGTCTTGTAAGATCTTGTTGTACTTGGAGAAGTGACTTTCGGGCAGAGCAATGGAAATATAGTATTTATTTGAACCGTCATTATATAATACTAATAATAACAACGGTAATTAGGGGTAGGGAAACGGGCGTGCTCATCGCCCAGAGGAGCGGATTAGCACTTCCTCGCAATGGCTACTGGCGTGCTGAGCTAACCACCTGGCACGCCGAAAAGTTGGCTCTGAAAATACCTAGTCAGGTGCCTCACAAGTGGCCCCTCTCAGATGAAGACGAAGGATCGGTTGGGAGGCGCACCCGGATAGAATCCGCGGCAATGACCACGGCTATTAATCGGCGCCTCGAATGGACGGAGGTACTCCAGGGAGACCTCATCCGCTGCTGGTGGGTTAGCAGGCCGTCGCAGTGGGGGTACATGGCGAGGTTACAAGCCCTGTGGAGCCAAGTGCACGCAGAGCTTGTATACCTCTTGCAAAAACATTTGCAAGACCAGGCCGCCTGCTTGCGACGACAACGCACGTTCATTTTTTTATTGCCACCACGGCTGTTTGATAGCGCTCTTCTGCGCATTCCGTGCACTGCCGGGCGGCCGCAAAATCGGTCTCCCGGCCACCCCCATTGACGCGTTGATTTGACAGAGAACTAGGAACAAGGAGGGAGAGAATCACTGGAAATTTTCTCTTTAGTCTGGTCACCTGGGAGCGGCGATTCCTGAAACCGCTGACCTGCTTAGCTCTAACTGAGCTGTGTATCGCGCAGCTGCTGGAGCGAAGCCTCAAACACCCAACGAAAAGGCGGCGTTTGTGGCCAAACTGAGTAGCGCGTTGCGCAGTTTAATAATAAGATCAATAAAGCGCGGAGGCTTTGTTGTAGTAGTTCAGTGATAAACTTTATGATGGCGGAAATGGTGTTCGCCCCAAAATTTAAAAAATCAGCTCTGAACTGAAATGCTGCCATCACATATTGAGTAAAGCTATTTGTCCTTTCGTGAAGGAACGATACGTCGAACAGGTGCGGAACTTGTGGACTGTGAAGAAGTCTCTAAAGAGGCGGCTGGGTCGGGCATTAGACAGCCCCTCTTCCGCTCTGACCCAGGTCGCTAGTTCCAGCTACCTGTGCCTGTCCCCGACAAAGCGCTAACAGTTGTTCAGGCTGAGCGGTTTTTGGGAGTGCTCTAGAGTGAGGAGAGTCATTTTGATAAAAGCACTCCAGCTCTGCGGCGGTTCGTCGGGTTCTGCCGGCAACAGCCGAGTCAGCATGGCGACTGTCTTCCAGCCGTGTGGGTTGAGGTGGAAAGGGCGCTG
The DNA here is from genome assembly GCA_964007375.1 of Ophion obscuratus. Classification (NCBI taxonomy): domain Eukaryota; kingdom Metazoa; phylum Arthropoda; class Insecta; order Hymenoptera; family Ichneumonidae; genus Ophion; species Ophion obscuratus. The sequence continues at coordinate 12,678,193 of OZ023323.1, forward strand.
AGTAGAATGCAGAATCACGCCGCTCCTGGGCCAGATGCGATTAACAGCTTCTGGTGGAAGAAATTGTCATGCACCCATACCCATCTGGCCCGCGTCTTCTCGTCGTTCGTTGATGGAATGACGCCAATCCCTGCGTATCTGACAGAGAAAAAGACGCTGTTATTCCCCAAAAAGGGGTATTCGTTCCGTCCGGAAAACTACTAATCGATAACATGCCTGAGTGAGCTCTGCAAGATCCTCGCGAAGATACTTTATGAGCGTGTTCTGCGGGTGATTGAGCATGTATAGTGGGAGATATACAAACGAAGAGAATCCGAGAGGGTCTTGGGTCTCACTATTACCTCTATTTGTCGCCTTGCGGGCTGCACGCGGATATGGAGCAAGAGCGCGTGGGCGCAAGATCACCCATCTATTTTACGTGGACAACCTCAAGCTATACGCTCCTGATGAGGGTGAACTTAGGCTCCTCTTGGACATCGTAGTGACGTACAGGCTGGCGGCTGGGCTGGAGAAGTGCACTGTTCTTAATTTTAGGAGAGGGAGAGCAGAGGGTGTTACACCTGATGTTCGACTGGTGGATGGGAGCGTCTTCAAACACCTGGACGCCGGTGGGTCTTACCCTTGGCTTAGCATCGATCAGCACTCTGTACAAGACGCTGAGGGTGTCGAAGGGGCCTTCTGCAGCGAGTATCGGCGGCATCTCAAATCTGGCTGAGGAAAACCAAGGTCAATCCCACCAGTATGCTCGCTTTCCCAGCCCTGCTCTACTAATTTGGCATCTTCAAACGGCGTAGAGGCGAGCGTGAATAGCTGGGCATCGGCACACGCAAGATAATGAATATCCAGCGGAGTTTGCAATCTCGATGTTCCACGCCACGCCTGTATATGCCACGACAGAGCGGACTGCGTAGGCTCTTGGTATTGGAGTGTCTACGTAACGGCATTGTCCTTGGACTAGCAAGTGACACAATAAATAGTCTGGACCCATTCCTGGAGATCGTGCACCAGCATGAGCTTCATGAAGTTGGGGCATTTCTTTATAAGACTGCAGAGACCCTCGGCCTGGAGTTCTGCCGGCGCCGGCGTGGCGCCTTGCCAATAGACTCCGTCGGCGGGCAATCAGGCCTGCCGAGCCGACGGACCGAACTCGGCAGAAGAGAATGTGGGGCTCCCTCGGTGATGGGCGGGTGGACTCGCCAAAACCTCGCGATTCATCCAACCGGCCCAGGCAGATGCAAACACGATCTATAGATCGCTAGACAGAACAGGGAAGTGGGATTTAGGCAAAAACACGAACAGAAACACAAACACATATGCAGACGCACTTACAATACAATGCAACCCACACAAGAATTCCCGACCTTCTACCCATTCTTAATCTTTGTCGTCTCGGCTGTGTCCGAGCGGGACACGGGAGCAGGTCTTCTCAAGGTTCCCCGTGGGCACACGGGGTCACAGTTGGCATCTTCGCTTGGGTTTCATGGTCCGGTGGAGCTGTCGGACCGGGACGCCGCCTGGCCAAATTGCTCTGTTCGTTTGGCGGACCAGCGATGGCCAGAGGATTCTCCCGTTGCCCGTTCTACGAACTTAGCACGAGTCTTCAGGATTGTAGGTAGTAGCCTGTTGTGCATGCCTATGAAGGCGAAAAAGCACAGGTCGACTGTCTTCGGATGGCGACCTTTACAATAAAAGTCCTGACCCGGCAGCACGTGGGCAAACCCATGCACGATGTGTTTTTCCGACACGTCGGCGAGCGAGGGCTATCTGCTAGGCTGACCTCTTCCTTCTTGCGGTCGACTGGACTTATCTACTTCATCTACGCCTACCAGGACGGCGTTGTCAACACCCTGGTCTATCGCAGCGGCGTTATAGATCAGCCACTACCGACCATTTCTTCATGATTGTTATGCGTCAGCCGACGACACCAATCATTGCCGTCTCATTTACCAGGGGATGTTGAGTCCGTTGTCGTGGGCGAGAGGTGCAAGATTTATTGGAACTCCTTGTTCGCGATCATCAGGCTGGTTTAAACTACTAAGCCCGATATTCCCCTCTTCTATTCCGATGACAAAACGACATACGTCGTTTAGGTCACAGCTCTGGCCGAGGCAAGCGTGTCGCAAAAGAAAGAGGAGAAATGGCTGAAACATCAACCTCTGCTGGCCGAGTTGCGTCGTCCGCAGCCGGAATTCAGGGTGACTCTCGTCGTTTTCTCAGCATCGGCGTGCTTGGGGGAGGGGGGGGGGGTCTTTTGTATCGGGCCTTGCCGACATACAAGTTTGCAAACCCAGTTCCTGATTGCTAGCAGGGCGGATGCTAAAGGCGGCTATTCTTGGATACCTCCGTTTACTCAAACAACACGATTGTGGACTGCGGTAGCCGCTCACCCTCTGGCTTGAGAGAGCGAGTTTTTTAGTTCTTTATCTCATTTTGTACTCCGCGACACTCGAGATGATGTCAGAGCCCTCGATTGCTGCCCAGTATAATTGTTCCGGTCCAGATTAAGATCAAGCCTAACTCCCAGGGCTAGGTGAATATTTTCCAATGCAAACTGAGGAAGTGTGTTGCCCGCAGCAATAAAATCTATTATAATAATATTAATAATTATTATTTAATTATCTGCATCATAATAATAATATACATACAGTGACTGATAACACTGAAAGGCCACTATGCATCAAATAAGCTTTCGTCCTTAAAAGTAAAAAAAAAAGAAAGACTTGAGTACTTTAGGTTAAAATAAATCATCTTCGAATCAGTTTTCATATTCGTAGAATATGAAATAATACATTTGATACACTTTTTTTGTACCTTTTTTGCTCTCGGCGACATTTTTAATACCATTCACCCGAGTTCTATTCTCGATGGGATTCAAGTCGAGTGATTGTGGAGGCCAATCAAGTGTTTTGATCTTTTTTGCGTTTTTCCTACTGTATGTTTTGGATGATTGTCGTCTTAAAACATAAAATTGCGGTTTAATCTAACTCGAAGTACTGATGGCCCCAGATTTTCGTTGCGGATTTCGATGCATCAAACAGCCATTAATATATTACTGATTTTCACCAACGGTCCTACTTCGAACCAGGGAAAGCAGCCCCAAATAATTATGCTACCACCTCCATGCTCAACCGTCTGCTGCAAGTGATGCTCTCGGAGCCCTTCTCTGGATTTTCTGCACGCTCTGAGTCTTTTTTGCAGTTTGAATATTCAAATTCACTTGCATTCAACCAAATGAGGCGTTTCCAAGAATACATCGGCATACCCACGTATTTTCTAGCAAACTGTAGGCGTTTGAGTTTATTACGTCGCTGAATGAACGATCACTTCCTTATAAAGCGACTGCCAAAGTAGGCTTTACTGAGTCTTCGACGAATTGTTTACTGCGACTCATTGAATTGAATGTTTCCGTGAATTTTTATTTTCTTACTTATGCAATACGCAAATGGTCTTGTTGCGTCGTCACCCGTTTCCTTTCGCATCCTACACTCTCTCTTTCTCTCTCTCTCCCCCTCCCTCCCTCCCGCTCTCCCCCAAACCCAAACAACACATCGTTGTTATTGTGCACAGTGTATGCGTTGCTAATTTCGAGGGCCACATTCAGCCACCCTGAAAGTTCATAAGCTCATATACCAGATGGTGCCCTCTATCTCTCATGGCCGATAAGACAAAACTCGTCCCGCGCTTTCTGGTTAAAATAAAAGACTAAACAAATGGTCTCCCTCCTTTCATGACTTGAGGGATGGCTTATCGTTTTGCATTCACATCTCTCATCGTTTGCGCGCTTGTCGCGCCCTCCACCGGATTTATCCCGAAATTAAACGCTGCCGCAGTTCATACACGCCGGAGCTTTTATTCGATTCTAGATAGGCGGAGGAAGATGTGGCCGATAAAGAGCCTCTTTTTTTCCGCTTTCATCCCTCTTGGCTACTGCGTAATTGGTGTGGATGTGCGCGCGCGCGTGTGTGCGTGCGTGCGTGCGTGCGTGTCCATGTGTGTTTGCGTGTGAAGGGGAACGAGCTTGAATGACGTGGGAAGCTCAAATAAAGAGATAGGAGCACAAGGAAGAACGAGAGAGAGGGAGGAAGAGGGAGAGAGAGACTGGCAGTACAAGAGAGAAAAAGTGAATCTGAAACGTTCAAAGTTCAACCTCATATCGTTTATTCTCACCAGAAGGCGCTCTCTATCTACAGGCCAGCGTTCATTCAATATATATACAAAGAGAAACGTACGGCCATTGGAAAAAAGCTTTGCTCGTCATTCGCTGAAGGAAAATCAGTCGGAGGAGACGCTCCGCAAAAGGTGAGGTAGAAGGGATGGGGGTGGAAGAGTGCGAATTAAAATGGCTGTCACACGCAGTCGAGAAGATTGGTATTATCCTTGCTGCCCACACACACGTATGCAGAGCACCATAAGAAGTTCATCCCCGATCACCGGCCGCGCGTCATGACAACGTCCGGCATAGAGCGGCGCGCCTTGATTTTAATTATCGCCCGATCCAAAGCTGCGGAACACGAAGGCTTGACCCGCGGCTATAATTCAGATAGGTGAACGCTCAATCGTCTATTATCCTCTCTCCCCCTCATAAATCGAGTTTCCGAACGTCCAAATTCCGAAGTTACAAAAATACTGACAAGGAACATCCCTCAGGTGAAACCCTTCGATTTTGTTGAAATTTGGATATGTTATTAAGCACCGAAAAGTAAGCGATACGTATTTTTTTTTTATCGGCGGTAAACCGGTTTTAAAGGCTGAAACGCACCCTCAAAAATGGGGATGTTTTTCGTTTTTCGTCGATGACGTTTTAACGGTACGAGATATCAAAACATTTGAAATTGCAACAATGTTTATTTTTTTGTGCACTATACATTCGAGATGAGAACGATCACGTTATCGACGAAAAACGAAAAACACCCCTATTTTCGAGGGTTCGTTTTACCCCTTAAAACCGTTTTTCTGTCGATAAAAAAAATACGTATAGCTTACGTTTCAGTGCTTTATAACATATCCAAATTTCAACAAAATCGAAGGGTGTAATTCCCGGAAGAACTACAGCCGCTTGCAACAATTTGTATAAATTCGGGCAGAAGTCTTTCTTTACCTCCGTCTTAAAATGTTCTATATCAATTCCGCCTTTTTGGATTTTCCATGATGTTTTTATTTATTAAAGATGCAACTTGTAATGAAGTTCCGTCGATTGTTAGGAGGTCTTTGAAGTTTTTGTATAAAAGCCTTCCCGTGTTTTATATCCCACTTTAAAAAAGAGTCAAAGGATTGTGCCAAGGGCAAGTTACAATCTCTTTGTCCATTTACTTATAATATTGTCCATCACTTGGTTATAGATATTGATTCTTCAATATTCGTATGTGTTGGTATCAGATGGAAAATCTATGAAACTACTTTTGCCTAGTGTTAACTCTATTATAAAGTAATTTGTCCTTCTTAGTGGCTGGCGTCTCCCTCTAGAGATTCGAGTAGGTTCGAGATATATTTCATGTTTTACAGCAAATTTTCGATTTCCTTCCAAAGACCATCGAACTCGTTCCTATTCTTTTCAAAGGTACTCTTGGTGCCTGTTATTACATTACTTGCTCGACCAAGAATTGCATTTTTACCTTGGAAATATTTGCTTAGTACATTTACTTCTGGTAGTGCTGAATGAAAGATGTGTAAACAGAAAACAAACTCTGGTGTTTGAATACACATCATAAACCAAGGTTCATTTGGTAACAAGGTAACAAGGCACTCAAATAAAGATATGACTGAAAAAGGGATTTTTTACTTTGAAAGGTCATAGAGTGGGTAAAATGAGCGTACAGCATCTATTTTTCACTTTAAAAAAATCTTTTTTAGCAATAACGACATTTTTCAAAAATAGTCCATTCATAAGAGGTTGTAGAGAAAACTGCCAACTTTCCAACAGTCTCAGAATGGATGCTGTAGGGTAGACTGGGTACGGTTTTAACGGAGTACGGTTAAAAGACATCGAATACTCACGAAATACTAACAATAAGTGGTGTGGGGAGGGGTATAAGAGGAAAGACGGACGTCATGCAAGCCTCGACACGCTTGGCAGTGCTACGCGCCACTTCCCGCAATACTGACGCTCGCAGAGTAGCCCATTGAGTTTTTTCGGTCAAAAGTAAGTATTGATAAATTTCTTTTTGATATCACTTCGTCGATTTAACAGTTTGCGTATTGGGTGAACTTTCAAGAATATGTTAAGACCAACCGGACCCTGAAGTTCTAAAAATTAACGAAGCTACACCTATTTTAGTGGAATAGTGTGCGTCGGGTTGTGGATGATTTCGTGTAACGAAAGTGGACATCAAAGCACAATAGCACTCAAAAGAGGCCCGAACTGCCCGCAGATTGCATAGATTAGGTGTGCAACACGATATCGATGATGAGGAAGGACACTTATCTGATGCCGGAATCGCTGGATAGCGGTAAGACAACAATATTTCACAATATCGTGTAAAGTATGTACCAAAACTTGAATAACTTTCACACTATTGACTTGAACTTGCACAGTTGATGTTCAAACAGTAGTCTTTTCTGTTCACGATCGCATTTTTGAATTAAATGAACCATTTGTTAATATTAATGACCTCAGCATGCTGTTTTTCAAGAGAAAAATGAGGTTTTCTTTGGAGAAGCTGTCATTTTTCGTATATTTCGAAATTTCAAAAAGTGGATCGTGAACCCATAGACAGTTAGATATATTTTAAGGGAAAAAAAATTGTTTTCGTTTCAGATTACATTTGAGCCTGGTAGAAGAAATCCCCCTTTTCAGGCCTCGCCGCTGGAGGACTGCAGAGTCACCTGTAGCACTACAAACACTGAAAGATTTTCTCCCGAAAAAATTACATTGTAACTACAAGAATGTGTACAACATGCTGAGAAAAAATTAATTTATTTCAACCAATGTGTTACTAGAAAAAATGCATCGTTCTGACCTTTCAAATTGGGCTTCCAGAGAGGGAACCCCGTTATAGTGATTACAATGTATGTCTGAACCCCAGCCCCGTTAGAACGGCCCCTGGTACGGGTACGGTTGTAACAGTGGCACATGTTTTACAAAACGAGTTTTATCTCATATTCTTACAAAGATGGACAGCTAATTGTTATTTCGATTTGAAGGCAGGCGTCCAGTCTTTAATATAAAGCATTTTATTTGCACGTCTTATACCATAATTGCAACGTTTTGGGCGATCAACAGAAAACTGTTACAACCGTACCCAGTCTACCCTACGTTCACTTTATCCGCTCCATGACCTTTCAAATTTAAAAATCCCTTTTTTTACTCAAATGAGAATAACGGGGTGAAAAAATCGTAGGAAGATTCGCCGCGAGTCAAATTGAAGGAAACAAAATGCTCTTTGAGAGTGACGAAGCCGATTGTCCGAAAAAAAAAACTTACGGTGCGCAGCGGAAACATGAAGTTAGAACATTTTTTTCATATTTTTTCTTTCTTCATTTGACAGGACAGACAATAACCTTATTGTTAAAAGTGTAAAAACACTTTCGCTATAGCGTTTTTTTAACAGCTGCCCCCTACCTCCCATTCCACCCCACTTTGCGGCCGCAGCCGACTTCCTCCTCTGTATCGTATTCACTATGACATATCTGCCATGGGCATAGGGAAACTGCAGAAAACATACACCGATACAGCCAGTCCCAAGTTCGCCTCCCAGTCACGGAACTAGTCGTCTTTCGCCGAGAATTGTCGAAGAAAAACATTTCACGACGAAAGTGACGTGACTGAGATTCGAACCCGGAACCTCCCGATTTGCTGGCCAGTACGCTAACCACTAGACCAACGCACCGGGTCGCTTAGTGTACTAATATATCGACTAATCGTAAAATGAAAATTGATTTTCTTAACTCATCTGCAGTAAATACTTTGGGACTCAATGAGATTACATAGTTATGTCACAAGTGACAATAAACAATACGGCACTATAGTCAATTAGCCAAAATCAACATACGTTGGTAACGCAAACGCGAACTGTGGTTTGTTCTTTATAATTTGAAACTTGTCAACAACCGAATTGTTTCAAGCTGGAACTGGATTACCGTTGTTCTTGATATCTCCACACCACGTCCACGCATTCACCTTACCAAGACTCATTATTATAGGCATAGCCTATGTCAGACAGGCGCATAGGCACTCTCGCTCCCCACTCGAGTCCTTACTCGTAGCGCGGCAGTAGTATATACCCATAGATCACCTATACTCGACGAACGTAGTTTCCGAGGAAAATAAAATGTACTTCCACTGACATCTACAATGTTGTAGGACTCCTCAACGTGATCTACAACTTGCAAAGGGTGTCTAAAAATGATCTGACATTTTAATTAATTAATAAAATGTATTATTTATTTGAAAAGTACGAATATTTTTATTTTAACATAAGGTACAAACATGGAGGTTATGTGTGGAGCACAATATCCGCTAAATGGCCGCCTCGTCCGTTCACGCTTTTGACGAAATTTTCAATAACATTTTGGCATCATTGCGGACTAATTTCATTAATGATGCGTCCAATTGCTTCCTTGAGCTCCAGAATGGTCTGTGGATCATTGGCATACACTTTTCCTTTCAGAAAACCCCAAAAAAAGCAGTCCAATAGCGTAATATGGCACGATCTTGTTGGCCAGTTGACATCATCGCGGCGCCCGATAACATGACCATAAAACGTGTGGCAGGTTGCGCCATCTTGTTAAAAGAATATGTCCTCCAGGACCATGCTATTTATTTTATTCCATAAAAGATTGGTTATCATGTCACGATAACGAACGGTAACCGCATTTTTAGCAGCATTATCAAAAAAGTACGCCCCAGTCAGTCTTCCAACCCAAAATCCGCACCAAACAGTGACTCGTGGTGGATACATAGGAAGCTGTTGACTCACTTGTGGATTTTCGCTCCCCCAAATTCGAAGGTTTTGTAGCCACTAAGTTGAAATGCGCCTCATAACTCAAGATGATTTTCTTCGAAAAATCACTATCCATTTGTTGACGCGCCAATATCCAATTGGCGAATTTAGCAGTTCTTGTGTCAATTGGATCTTCTAAGCATGCATATGCAGATCTTTCGTAAAAATTCACTGCACATAGCATCTTGCAATGTTCAATTGCTGAGCACGATGCCGAATCGAGGCGGAAGGACTTTCGTCAACACTCGCACTCACTGCGACTGTGTTTCCATTCGACCGACCGGTATGAGGATGGCCACTGCCTTTCGCGGTCGGAATTGAACCACTAACCTCAAATGTTGTGCCTATCTATTCTATTCTGACCTCAAAGGACGTGCGAACTTTTCGAACAGTCTCTCCAAAATGTTCACCATTTTTGTAGTGATTTTTCACAATTTCTATGCATTGCTCGATTGTGTAATTCTCCAGGACTAAACCTCAATATCTCCTGATGCCGGTTGTCAAAGATTAGTACTCTATGTTCGCCAGAAAAAAAAACAGCGCGCAATGTAAAATATCGAGTCATTTTGATACACCCTTTAGATCACGATCGCTTCTCCAGTACTAACGAGATATGATAAAACATTATTCATTCCACATAAAACGCTTCTTTAAGTGCTACTAAAATGTAGCTAATTATGAAACATATCGGAGAGGATCGAAAAAAAGTTACCGTATTGGTAGAGAATGCCTCACATATGGCTAGAGACGTGACGCGCCGGAAAAATTCTCGCATACAGTACTACCTCCCTAAGAGAGCGGTCTAGGGCGGTTAGGGGAAGTAATTCTCGAGAAATTCGTCGCCGAAGCCTTCCCCCACCGCTAGGTTAGCGCGCTCGAAAATCGCGCATGTGGTAGCGTGTATGTGTTTCTCCACTCGACCTCTATGAGAGAGCGCGAACGAAAGTGTTGAGAAAACTGTAAACAAGTTGCGGAAAGTGTACTGGCGTTTCGTCGTTTCATGCGTAAGTATATCTCATTGAATATTGATGTGTAAATCTTTCTTTTTCTTCGCGTTTTTTTTATTCTGCTGTTTGGTATATTTTGTTGTTGCAATATTATAACACATATGAAGGAAACATTTGTAAAACTTTCAATAATTGTTGAATTATCTTATTGTTCGCAAAAATATACGTAGTATATTCGTTATCGAAACTCGAACATATACAGTAGAACCTCGATTATCCGAACCAATTGGGACCGAGACTAGTTCGGATAATCAAAAGTTCGGATAATCGAAACGTGGGTTTTTTGGGACGAGATCATAAACAACACCTTTTTATATAAAAACAGTACATACATATATATTATAATTTGACATATATGTTAACGTTGAAATATATATATATATATATAATGTATTTTAAATACCTGAAAAAAGTTGAATGCTTTTTTTATATTTTTTAAAAATAAAATCGTCCATTTTTAATTGACGAACGGCTGTAACGCGTTTTTGAGCGGCTAAGTCTCGCAGCCGTTTGGGAAGGAGAGATTGCGTTGGGTTGCTCATTGTTGCTCACGGCGGTGGCAGCGAGCAACAATGTATCTTTCGCGCCAACATTCGGATAATTGAGAGTTCGGATAAACTAAGTCATCGTGCGGATAATTGAGGTTCTACTGTACAGTGTACAAAAAAAATGTAACTAACAATTTATCTTGTGTATATACTTCAAGTTGAAATATACAATGTATATATATGTATAAATATTTCATTTTTAGATAAAACGGGATGGCTGAATCGAAAATATATTTTACTTGCATTAAATTACTACTTGAAATTTAATTATGGTGCATGTTTTTTTCTCCGACTTTACGGCTTAAACGTATATATTATTATACAAAGGAATATTATCCATTTGACAATCGTGCGACGTGCGATGTTCTGAAATCGCTCGCGATCTCTTATCGAGGTGTCCGCGACAAACTCGAGAGGCCTCGGGTACACTGGACAGCTCGAGCTAGGTGGGGGAAGCCATAAAATGCGCTCAAGCGGAACGGCGGGGAAATTCTCTCTTAGGGAGGGCTCTCTTAGGGAGGTAGTACTGTACTTTGGTCGTTTATAATGATTAATTTATTGTTGATAGATAGGGTGCTTCGCGGACTTCTGAATTGGAAATTTTCTAATCCACAAGCGTAGGGGTACAAAATCTCAATACAACTAGTTGTTTTCGAGGTGTTTTTATTTGTTTACAGCCTTCTCCGGAATAATTAAGCGCTACGTTGTTTAGGGTTTGGTATACTATTTCTTATATTTTGAAATAATCCCTAAAAAAATCAGCTTGCTGCAACAAATGTGCTTGCTTTTTGTCATTTTGGAATCCGTTGGCTGATATTTCACACGATCATTTCTACTATCATTCATTCCTTAACATGTTGTTCAAGTTTACATCGTTAGAATGTACCGAAAATTCTTTTTCATTTTCTTTTTTCTCCATTTCTATCATTATCGAAAGTTTTTTCGATAGATTTAGGTTGTAGGTTTCTAATAAGGACCTCAAAAAACGTTTGCCGTGACCTTGATCTGTCGAAAAAAATATCGCAATAGAAAAAAAAATGTTACATTCGAACGATGCAAACTTCAATATCATTCCTTAACGACATCACAATCTTGCTCTCGCTTTACTCGTAATATTTTATAATCGCTGTGTCAATCGAACATTTCAATCTCCTATTTTTGGGTCTTCTGGGGTGGGCACTCAGCATCCTGGGGGGCACCTCAGGCACCCGTAAGTACGCCAATGTGTAGATACTTGAGTTAATTGTGTATAGTGTAGTTTAGGCCGACTGTGGACGCACCGGATGTTAAGTTAGATTCGCGAAGTGCGGGTAGGGACTGATAATAAAGGGTTCAATTGGGAAGGGTTATATGTAGAAACCCGCAAAAGTAGGGGAGACCTTGGACGGTTGACACAGAGGTAAGTTGAAACAATGTCAATGTCTCGGTAAATGTGATTGTAACGAGCTGACAACAACGTCATTCTTTCATTGCTACGACACGCGCCACTTGTCAGTTCGCTCCGGCTCTCTTGCGAGTTCAGTTGCGTCACATCGACACCCGTGCTTAACAACTTGGCAAAAGTAGGTATTTGTCGTATTTTTCATTAAGCTTTAGTTACCTTGTTTTTATATTTAATGATATGTGATATGCATTGTTTGGAAGCTAACTAACTTAGCATTCGATTTGTCATGTTCAGTTTGTTGTTTTGCAATACTGATTATCAATAGTGAGTTCCGAATCCAGTGGCATCGCATTTTTGACACCTAGGAAGGTTGAAACAAGGTGTTTCAACCTTGTTTATATTTTGTGGTGTGGTTTGCAAGGCTTGCATTCGTTTTATTTCAGATGCCGAATCAATATATTAGGAAAACGGATAGAGGCATAGCGAGCCGAGAAATATATAAGCTGGCCGCTGAAGAGGTTACTCTACGGGACGAAAGATCAAGCACAAAGAGAACGTTGAGAGTGAAGAAGAGGAAGAGTATTTTTGCGTGTGTTGTATGGAATCGTATTCAAACAGCAGGCCAAATCAAACGTGGGTGCATTACCTGGAGTGCAAAGCATGGTCGTACGAAGCCTGCACTGGTGGAGAACTTTCATATGTATGTCATAATTGTTTGTCAGAATAGAGATTGATTTGCTTTTTGCCATAAAGTTTCTCTTTCAGTTAATTTTTTGGTTTGCCATATTTTGCTATTTAATTTTGTGTAATTCATGAGTTTATATTCGTTTCAGTTAGAACTACTAAAAAATTTACAACTACAAAAAGTGAGATTTAGATTAATGTCGAGGCTAAATTTTTAAATTTTTAATAAAGTTTTTTAATGACAATGTGCTTCGACATAATTTATACCCATATTTTGTACCAATTCCCAGGTGTTTCAGCTCACCTCGAGAGCTGTTTCAACTTACCACGATATGAGGAGAGTTGAAACAAAACGACTTATGGTATTTAAATGGTTTTTTTACAGGTTACATAATTCCTGAAGTCATTTCTAATCGAAAATCGATTAGTCGATTAAAAAAGCTACAAAACAACCTTAGTTTTACCCGAATCTCTCGTTTCGATTGCCGGATATGGGGTGAGGTCTGAAAATTATTTCAACCCTTCTAGGTCTCCCCTATACGTTGAAATTCGCGGTTTAATTGAAACCACAAAAGAAAAAATAATTACAAAATAATTGAAAAATATTAATAAAATGAGATTTAAAAAATGTATTAATAGAGAAAGTTTTTTAAATAATATTAAATTATATATTTTTTTAAATATAAAAATGAAATAATATCAATGATAATTAATATGGTTATAATGATGAATATATAGTCGGCATATTAAAAACACTAAGGTGTATCAAACACTTTTTTTCTACCATTATCAATATAATGTTCGGAAACTGACTCTTTTGGATCCGTGCTCAATAACGGAGGGGAGAGGGAGAAAGACAGAGAGAGAGCGCGCTAACGGAAAACGCGACAAGGGTGCGCGAGTTATCCCGCGAGTGAGCCACCCTTGATGCGACTCTTGGATGCGCGCACACACATACACGTACATTTTGAGGCTCCACACCCTATAGTAGTTTGCATCCCCTCGACGACCGGTTACATGTCCTCCAGCTCGAACTGCTCGTTGCCCATCATAGCACAGCCTCCTCTTTTCTCGTCTCGTCCGTTCTCTCGCCCTCTTCACTTCTCTCCCTGTTCCTTCGTCTCCCTCGAGGGGCGGAGGAGGAGAGGGAGGGGAAAAGGGTGGTTGAAATTAAAATGACAATGAGGCAGGGCAGATCCCCCCCAGGGGTGGCTTAAAACGTGTTCCCCTCGAAGGGTCCCGAGAGCCAATCGGCGAGCGCAAGCTTCGAATCGCCGCCATGGTTTTCTACCCTCGGGCCGACTTTGCCGCTCTTTCTCCCTGTTACACTCCGAAACCCTCAGAGCCACTCTCATCTTCATCCTTCTCGTCGTCGTTGTCAAAATAGCCAAGGAAAAAAAAGAAGAAAAAATATTGCAGTCGACATATCAGCGAAAAGGAAAAATAAGGGAAGAGGAAGAGGGACGAGATGAGGGAAAAAAATCGGCAAAAAAGACGTGGGAGAGCGAGAAAGGAACGGGAAGAATGTACGAGTGGCCTCTTGCATGGTAGCGTCGAAAAGCTTAGTACCGTGTCACTGCAGTCTACTCTCAGTTAGAGAAAAGTGATTTCGAGGACACTCGACTTCGAGGACACTCCTCACAGTCGGCAATTGCCCTCATATCCAACATCATGTAAAGGCTGGAAATTTGCATCGTTGGAATACGTCGACAATTTTGCCCATATTTTCATTCTCTTAATTTTATTATTATTACTATCGAAAATCATATTCTGTAGATTTAGATTGTACGTCTCTGAATGAGGAACCTAAAAAATGTTTCAGTGATCTCCAAAAGACAAGTCAACTGAAAGGAATATGGGCGACTGAAAAAAAAAATGTATTGCATTTTAACTATGCAAACTGTAGCCTCATATATAAAGTCTTCAAAATCACCTTTGGATAAGTGCAAGCATATTCATATTAACATCATTTTACGGACCGTCCTGACAAACTAATCAATAATTCGTTTAATAAAAGTTTAAAGACCGTTTAAACTTCTATTAAACGAAATAGCCGTATATGGTGACAGCCAACACATTAAATAGATATAATCGGTTGAAAATATTATTTCCCTATATATATATAGGGTGTCCTCTTATGAATGGATAATCCTGCAACTGTCGATCATGTCCTACTATATGCTGGAATTTCAGTTTAGTAAAAGTCCTACGGTTTTCGAGAATATGGGTTTTATGTTAGTTAAAAAAAATCCTCTGCTATTGGTTTTTCGCGTGCCATTTCTACGAATAATATGAATAGACAAAAACTAATCAACTTTTCCAAGTAATTGCCACGATATGCGTGGTAAATTTTGTTTACACCGCAGGCTATCGAAGTCAGATGTTCGAATTGGTTTGTATGAAAATTCTGCATACATTCTTTTTTCATAAACTGTCCTTAACATTCAAGGTTAAAAAGAAGGCTTTTCTAAGCAAAACAAATAACCAAGAGTTTTTTTTAACCGACCCAAAAAAAAAGCATTTGTAGAAATTCTATGCGGAAAATCAACGACCGATGATTTTTATCTCGAAAACCGTGGGACTTTTACTCAACTGAAATTGCAGCATATATAGTAGGGCATGATCTGACCTATCGACAGTTGCAGGATAATCCAGTCATAACAGGACATCCTGTATATATGTGTATGTAATTGTAGATCTTCTCAGCGAATTCGCCAGTGAGGCAGGAAGAGCTTGCAGAGACGATTCTCTCTCTCTCTCTCTCTTTCTCTCTCTCTCTCTCTCTCCCTCTCTCTCTCTCTCTCTCTCTCTCTCTCTCTCTCTCTCTCTCTCTCTCTCTCTCTCTCTCTCTCTCTCTCTCCCCGTTCCGTTTTTCTGTCTTTCCCTCTCTTTCTCGACCTCGCTCGTTCTGAGCCTGCTGGTAATTAAAGTCTCAGTCTTTAATTATTGCGAAAAGAGCTGCTGACGCTGCTCTCGGTGGGACTATAGAAAGAACCTCATCTGTACATACCCAATGCATATGAGCCTTTTGGTACTTGACAGCTAGAAGGGAAACCTCTTGAGACATTTCGCCGATATTTGTTTTGCGTTTCTGTGTTTTCTTTTTCTTTGCCGGTAGCCGGTTTTTGGCAATCAATACGTCAGAGAGAAAGAGAGTGAGGGCGACAGAGTGTGTTATATACATCCATGAATAGAGATAAAGGGAGTATTCTTCGGGTAAGAACGTTCGGATGCAACGAATACAAAACGCGAAAAATTCGAAAAACCGCGTTCATTCATTTCAAGAGCCATTCGAATTCGACGGATAAAAGGTATGAAAATTCAGCGCCATAAAACACCCGCGACTCACGCGAACCCTAATCTGAAATATTCCGCAATATCCCCGTATACAAGACAAGACTCGCTTAAGCGGGAATATTCTCGTCGATGAATGACGTACGGCCCTCGACTCCCTTAAATCTTCGTAAATGGCAGCGAGGATGAAAAATGTAAATGGTGCTGTTACTTTTCGAGAGCAACATCAAGAGCTTGACGAGAAATGCCTTCTGTATGTATAAATATAAATATGACCTTAACTTAATCGAAAAAGAAAATTATTATTTTTCTTATGCGCTCAATGCAAAACAAAATCCGATGCTTCGCATGATGGTCGTTGAGCACCACCCAGCTGATAGTGAAAAGACAATCAGCAATTCATCGTGGCATCTTTATACCTACTCATTACCATATATATACATACATATATATATATATATATATATATATATATATATATATATATATATAATACACCGGGTGTCCCATTTTAATCATACACCTGATTTATCTCGAAAAATACTGAACCGATCACGTATTGAGAATAATAAAATATTTAAGGTTCAAAGAGGGACGTTAAAAAAAAGTATTTTTTGGTCCAAAATTCAAAATAGCGACAAACCCCAGGACCCCACACTATCTGTACGAAAAAAGAACCTACACAGGGGTTAGGCGCACCCCAGCACTTCAAATCAACGCCGCTAACGAACGGTTTGTCGTAGAAGGTTTTTTTTTATTCGAACGCTGAAAGACTGAAGAATGGAATAGTAAATACGAGAGATGCCAAATATCCGTTTTTCGCCATGAAAAATGCGATTGAACCAAGTAAGAAAATTGATTTAAGCATTTCTCACCAATTATCTGAGTTTTGCGGTACCCATGTGTAGGGGTCCTGGGGTTAAAGTAGCCGACATGTTTTTTTTTCAGTGGTAACATGATTTTTTTCCACCAAAACATTCATCAGGGCAAAACTAACAACTTTTGTAGGAAACATTTTTGATAACGTTCATTATTTTTAGGTTAGAATACCATTTTTAGCCAAAATGACGAGCCGCAGCGACCTCATCCTTGTTTGGGTTTGTTCGGGTTATGGAACAAACCCAAACAAACTCACACCCACGCGCACACTTACATTCGGGATGTTGAACACTTTATCTCCTCGTGGTACATTCTGGATAGCGCTAAAATAGTAAAAAAAAGAAAAGGTATTCTAACCAAAAAATCATGAACGTTACCGAAAAACTTTTTGTACAAAAGTAGTTACTTTTGACCTGATGAATGACATGTTTAATTCGTGATGCTATTTAAAAAAACATGTTGGCCAGCTTAACGCCATTTTGAATATTGGACCAAAAAAGATTCTTTTTCAACGTCCCCGATTGAACCCTCAAAGTTTTATTAGACTGAATACTTGATCGAAGCAGTATTTTTTTAGATAAACCAGGTGTAAGATTAAAATCGGACACCCGGTATATACACATGGATAATATGTATATTTTTATATTATACGTAGTTATTTTATTGTTATTGATAATGATTCATGTTATTTTTTGTTGTATTTTTTCAGTTGATTCATATGCATATATAAATAATAATTATGTATAGTATTACTTAGAATATAAAAATATATATTTTATTTTGCAATACACATATGCGTGTTTGTGTGTGCGTGTGCGCGCGAGCTTGTGTGTGTGTGTGTGCAATGGCGTTCGTGAATTCATTATATCGCGTCGGCTTCATTGAATCGGCCCAAAACGAACGACGTGGGGCCGTTTCGTTGAGAGGGCTTTGCCATTGCCGCCCTATGCTGACGGCTATACGCGTCGTTGTGCGGTCTCCCCGTTTCAAGGTACAATAATATGACGGAAACGTCAGTCAATTAATAAGCATAACGAACCTGACTATAATTTCCGCCCTCGTCTCTTCCTCCCTCCCCTTTTGGTCCTCTCTCTCTCTCTCTCTCTCTCTCTCTCTCTCTCTCTCTCTCTCTCTCTCTCTCTCTCTCTCCCTCTCTCTGTCTTTGGGCTGGTTAGTGATGTCGGAGGGAAGTTGCCAGAGTGAAGATCGAGAGTGGTAAGGTGAAGAGCGAAGGTACGATAAAGGGAGACAGAAGAAAGTTGAAAGCACGTATATAGTCCTCGGGGAGGTACAGGGCAAAGCGCTCACTGTGTGCGCTCTACCCGCGGCATATTCGCCACGCATATATATATATATATATATATATATATATATATATATATATATATGAGAGCCCGAATGAATGAATGAAGCGCCGGGCATATTATGCGGCTTTATGATTGGTCAGATCCGTATCTCGACAGCCGGTTTCCGCTTTCCAATGCTTCCAGTGAGAGAGAGAAGGCCGCACGTCAAAACTTCCCGAACGAGACCTTTTAACGGCGTGCACGTGCCAATCTCTCTCACGCGTCCGATTGTACCGCAACCGACACTCGCCTCTCTCTCTCTCTCTCTCTCTCTGTCTCTCTCTCTCGCGCGCGCGCGCGCGCGCGTAATCGCCGTTGGACTTTTCAGCATAGTTTTTTTCGAAGTCCATGTGTGCTCGAATTCTAACGATGTCGTGCCACCGCCCATAGTCGAGCGCAGTCCAAAGATCAAGTATTCATCGCTGCGATCGTGTCGAAATTGCTAGAAATATTCGCCTTTGAATTTTAGTTCACGCTTGCTCGGTACTTTGAGATCGAGCTGCCGAAGCATGACTGGCGAGTTATTTTTTCGACGGGTAAAGGTAAAAAAGAACCAGGCAGTTACTTTTGGGTTTGTTTGGGTACCAAAATCTCTAATGAGTTACTCTTTAAAGACTTTCAGTTCCTTTAACATAACTAGCGAGTTACTTTTCGAAAAAAAAAGTCTTTAGATACTAGGGATTTACGCCGTAGTTATTTTTAGTTACGTTCAGACGGGGGAAAGTTGAAAGATAACTAGGGGGTCACTTTTAGACGGATGAAAATTTTTAGGAAAAGTATTACTTTTCCTAAAAATTTTCATCCGTCTAAAAGTGAAATAGGAAGTTACTTTCAAACAGGTAAAAATAAAACAGAACTAGAGGGGTACCTACGGACAGAAATAAGTAGATGGTTACTTTTTGAAGACTTCCAGCCCCCGTAATATAACTAGGGAGTCGCTCTTTGAAACAAGTTATGAAGTAACTAGGAATTCACGCCCTAGTTATTTCTAAGCCTTTTTTTGGTTAGGTATCTTCCCTCGTCGAACAATGTCTCTCGAAATCCTTAAAAAAGCTAATAAAAAGAAACGTTTCCGTGACTCCCACTACCCATAAGTACGCTGACGACAAAAAAAAATAATTTAGATAAGATCTGTTTAACTCAAATAGGTTTTTTCCTTGTCCCACGATCTACTACGATCTGATTTGTTTCAAATATATATTTTTATTTGTTTCGGCTATTCTTTCTATATAACGAATATATGCAAATTAAATAAATAAAGATTCGATTCGAATAAATCTTTATTTGCTTACAATATACACCGCAAATCCAAGTGTATTATATGCATAGAAAATTTCATAAGTCTTCAGTGATTCCTGTGAAAATACTACAATAATTTTGTACCATGATTCGACATTACCTGACCTCCTGAAATTATTTTAATCGAAGCTCCTATTTCGCCTACATATGGAGTCGAACCTACAACCTACTTACCTATGCTACGCACGCTGCTGCCCCTACGCTACCGAAGGTTTGTAGCATCTTAATCACAGATATGGCATAACAGACCAAACGAATTCCTATAATTATTTGTTGTATGACATATACTATATCAATCAGTTAATATCGTTGTGATTATTAGAGAGTCTCGTCGAATATCACGTACAGATTTTTCAATTATATAGAGGGTGGCCCTCTTATCTCTGCCACCCGAAACAACTCGGTAATTATCGACGTCACAAAAAAATGTTCTACAGAAAAGTGTTACGGCGTGAAGAGGGCCATTAAATGCGACCAATTTTTCTATTCCGGTGCAGGCGCTGACGCACAGTGAAGGTCACTTCCACTTTTTAAAATGGAATGGTACATTTTTCAACCATCTTGTCGAGCACCTCAAGCCGCATGAAAAACAATAGGGGGCCAAAGTCGTTCCAAGTCATTCGAGGTCATTCAAGGTCACCTATTCAAATGAAATACAAATCTACATATCTCGCATCACCACCAAATAGTTAGTAGTAATCCGAGATATTTAGGTTTGAATCATCGTAACCACGGACGTATATAAGGGGAGGGGTTTAGGGGGTCTAGACCCCCCCCTTAGTCTACGCAAATACGCGAATATTCGCTGAATACCTACCATTTCGAAACTTCGCGCCACAAAATAGTAGTCACGTGCCGCGCGTGATTACCATAGCAACGCAGGATAGCTGTCAGAGCCACGCTAGTCTGATTGGTCGCTTCGCTTTGCGCAGTCAACACAGCGAATGTTTTGGCCGTCGTTTGTCAATCGAGTTTAGCGAGTTCGTGCATGTATGTGCGTAATTATTGAATAGATCAAAAGTGTCGCGTTTTTAAAAACTCCATGAAACGGACAAGTCAGCAATCTCTTTTGGGATTTTTTTCTAAAAACGAGAGATCGGAACCTCATGAACCTTCATCAAAAGATAATAGCACATCTCCCCGTGATGCGGAATCCCATCGTGAAGAAGTAGTGGGAGCAGGCCCATCCACAAAGTCTGACGATGAAGCGAAGAAGGGTGAGTCCGTTATTTGCCATTGTGAAAAAGGTTATTTGACATTGAACAGTAATTTTTAAAAAATGCTTATTTCCTCATTACCTCCCATCTGATCTGGAGTTTACGGATTGTGCCAGTTGCAAAGACTAATTTTCGGAACATTTTGTAGAATCGTAATAAATCGTTTGTTTCGTATTTGTGACGTGAACGAAGTCGCGAACAAAAGCTAGTTTACCTTTGTAAAGTATAGTGTTGGACCCCCCCCTTGTAAAAGCTATAGCTACGTCCGTGATCGTAACTGACCTTGAATGACCTTGAACGACTTTGATCCCCTAATATTTTTTTGCGGCTTGAGGTGCTCCACAAGATGGTTGAAAAAAAATGTACCATTCCATTTTAAGAAGTGGAGGTGACCTTCACTATGAGTCACCGCCTCTACCGAAATAAAAAATATTAGGCGCATTTGATGACCCCTTCACACTGTACAACTTTTGTCTGGAACATTTTTTTGTGCCGTCGATAATTACCGAGTTATTTCGGGTGACGCAGAGATGAGAGAGACACTCTGTATATATATATATATATATATATATATATGTGTGTGTGTGTGTGTGTGTATATATATATATACACACACATATATATATATATGTAACATTCCTCTCCCTCTAGCCATCCCCTTCGATGTTCGTGTTGCAATATAGATAGACCGTTCATTCAATCAAATAAACAAATGTTTGACTCTGCGAAAATTGTATTTAATTTAAATATAAAAATATATATATACATTTAGTGGATATAACTAAATTGTTGGTTGAACAGATGAAACCGAAGCACAGATTTATTAAGAATAATTGAAACATTCAGTTCGTAGACGATATTAAATAGATCTTGATGAGAATAAATAAATGAATTTAAAATAAACTATTCCAATAATCGAATGCAATAGAAAAAAATTGATTTCATGATAAACGTAGTTAATTTAAATTTAAAAAATCAAGTAGACACATCGACCCGACTGGAAATGTTGTTCGGGCAGCCGGATCACTGATCAGGCAGGTTTGAAGATACGGTCCGGAATACCGTAGAAGCGCCCACCTGATCTGGGCTGGATATTTACTGGATCAGTGAATCCGGAGAACGGGTGTAATAAAGACAAACTGATCAGTCCGGAATCAGGTAGTTTTGCGAGGACCTTGTTAGGGCGCTGAAGTCCGTGCCTGATCGGCGCCGTATGTCTGCCAGATCAGTAGTGCACAGATACCGATGTAAGAAGACATATATAACCAGGCCCACATCAGACCACCCGCAACGCGTCCTTAACATGGCTCTGTTAAAGTTACCTGTCCATGGCCTAACCAATGTCCCTTTTCCCATCCGTGCTCCGAGGTTGGCTAATCCAGTAGACATCCGGTGCCGATCCGTCATGCACTTCGAAGTGTATGTCTAATTTGCGCCGCATGTCTACCGGATAACCATATTCAGGACCATCAAAGTAATATGGTGTCCACGCGGATGCCGTCATCATCAAATCAAGATACAAAGAACGAGTAAAAAAAAATTGATCTTTGCATCGTGGAAATGCAACGCTTTTTTTCTTCCGTTTTCATTCGTTTATTTTTATCATCATCAAAAGGTAATCAATCAAATCAATAAAATTAAATTTTATTAACACAACTTAAATTTTTTTTTACAAAATCATCAGAAGCCTTTTTTGCAAATTACGGTAGTAACACTCTAATGAGAATATGTAAAAACGTGTGAGTTATTTTCACAGCCTAAATAGGCAGCAAAAATCGGGTAAAAAAAATTATTATCGTTGCAGTGCAGCGATGCAATCTTCAACCCCATGAATAAAATTATTGACATTCTTTAGATTAGCATTAGAATGATAAAAAGATGCAAAGAAAAAAAGAAGATTGACACAAGTGTTGGACTGGTTAAATAGATAGCGCGCTCAGCTCTAGAATTAGATGACGTAGATTTGATTCCGCGGGGAGGTAAAAAAAACTCCAACGAGGCAGAATACGTTTTATTCCAATTATAAAGCAGGATCATAAATACTGCATATGAAAACAAAAAATACTACCAGAATTTTTTTATTCGAAATTTTAGGACTTTTTTCTCATTTCAGGCATAGATACAGCAATAGAATCATAGCCTGAAAAGGTATACGAATCAGTTACGTTACCGGCATTCGCGTCATGGCCGGATTCAAAAAAGCATTTCACGCCCGGTAAAGCTCTGATCCGGCGGCCTGTACCGTGCCGTGCTATGGAATACGGCATACCGGATGCAGCTCTAGTCTGGCCCGTAGCAACATTTCTAGTTGCATAGAATTTTGCAACTTGCATAGAACATAGAATTTTTCCGTCGGTATAAGTAACGAGGTATTTTCTTATAACTAAGGAAAAAGTAACTCCGCACTGACTTTTCCATGACAATTGATTAGAGGATCATCCCATCCCAGTGTGTGTATGCGCGCGTGACGGTAGGTGTTTGTGTGTACGCACACACACACACACACTCCACGAGCGCGCGCGCTCGTGACGTGAACGATCCATACTTCATGAACGTTCGTATATTTGTATAGCAGTAATAATTCATTAATAATAATTACGAAGCGTTTGCATACTACTGTGTCCAAAAAATAAGGTGACATTGTATTTATTTCGAAAATTCTTTATTTATTTTTTCAAATCAATTTCATCCCCTTCAAAGTAATCCCCTCCCGATGCAATGCACTTATGCCAACGGATTTTCCAATCTTCGAAACACTGATTGTAGTCACTTTCCGGGATGGCCTTCAGTTCCGTCTTCGCTGCGGCTTGAATCTCCTCTATCGTATCAAAACGGTGTCCCCGGAGCGATCTTTTGAGCTTGCTGCACAGCCGAAGTCGCACGGCGCCTGATCAGGTGAATACGGTGGTTGCGGAACGATATGGGTTGAGTTTTTGGCGAAACGTATCCGCAGCAGAAAATTGATTCCGCAAACAAAATTTAATGCAAATTCTTTGCTCAACAAATTTCGACATCGCAAAAAACGAAAAACTCACTTTTAGCAGCTCACAAAACGACGCGTATCTCAAACACTAATGAATATTTTGACATGTAAATTTGACATAGATGTCACTGACAGTACTACCAACCTAAAAAAAAAAAAATTCTCCAAATCCTTCGACGCGCGCAGTTTAAATTCAAATGTCACCTTATTTTTTGGACACAGTAGTATACTTTGCCAAGAAGGTGGCGAGGGCAGGGCGAATTGTAATTAAGTGATCAATATACCAATGGGCACGTGTATTGAATACTAAATCTATAGAAGCATCGAAACCGCGCGTGTCACGTTTCGCACACACGGGGTAACATATATGTATCCTCTCGTACCCACGCATCCTGTGCTCGTCATATAGATCGCGTATATTCGCAAGGGAAAGCTTTGGGATTTGTCGCTTTGAGGTTCGCGACCGCCTCCGCCCGCGCTTTTCAGGGTGTGCCGAAACGCTTTCATTACGGGGCTTTGCCGCGAGAGAGGGATGATGATACCACTCTTGGATTCTTGTCAGCCCCCCAAGGGAATCAAATTCAGGAGAGCTCATCTCCCCTAGGGATGAATATGCCCTCGCCCCCCCCCCCCCCCCTCGTCCAAGTGCCTCGCTGGCTTAGGATCTTGCAAAAAGACCGAACCGCTAATGCTGCGGAATAGTATGCGTTTCACAATTGGCAATGACAGCTCCGCAGAGGAGACGACCATTTTCATGTCATTCCTCTGTGCATATAGCACAGAGGTTCTCTCTCGCTCTCTTTGTTTGGCTGTTTCTCTTAGTTGATTTTCAAATGTTCATTTTTATTTTTTAAATTAAATCGAATCCATTTAAATTGAAAAAATGTTGATTTAAAAAAAATCTCATAAACGTTGATTTTCTTAAATTGAATAAATGTTAAATTGTCTTTATTTTGCAGGGAACGCGAGTTTTTGAGTTTGTATTATTTTTCCATCCGCCTTTGTTCTTTTCCATCATTTACTGTATTGAATATTCATAGTAATGGTATGTCATATTTTGGATACATGTTTGTCACACAGTATTGCCAGTGATATATATATCACTGTTTTGATACTTGCGTGATTTTTTTACTGTGAATGCGTGCATTCTTTTCTAAGTACTTAATTCTCACAGGCGATATTATTCCTTCAATTTATCCGGCTTCACTTATTTCGATTTAAGTATATTTGGATTTCTCTTTTGTTAGTGGATGTATCGTTTTGATTTGTTCCCTTTTTCCGTTTATTTTTGTATTTTCATATCAGTCAACTTTTTTAATACAAATACTATATATATATATATATATATATATATATATATATATACTGCCCCAGGGTAATTACCAAAGTGCATAATAGAATCAATCAACTAATCAGTCGCTGTCTCTCTCTCTACGCTCTCTCTCTCTCTCTCTCTCTCTCTCTCTCTCTCTCTCTCTCTCTCTCTCTCTCTCTCTCTCTCTCTCTCTCTCTCTCTCTCTCTACCTTTTTTTCGCTCTCTCTCTTCTCTCTGGTGAAGATTGCACGTCGAGCGAGAGGTAGGCTGTGCTCTCGAAGGCGATATTCTCCGGCGCGGTTTCTTTGTGGATTTTGCTCCCGCGGTTCAACCAATTCGTACGTACCGCCATTATGCCCGCGCACGATCGTTTACGAATGTTCTCCTTTCCGCCCTCTGCCCCCCCCCCCCCCCCCCCCCTCATCTTTCAATCTCGTTCTGTCTCTCCGCACGCATATTGCGATTAGTATTTCATGCATAGACATTGTAAAAGGGCCCTGTATCCCGTATCAGATGTACCCACCGGGAGAGCCCCCAAGCCAGTTATTAGCCCTCTGACAGGCCCTATAATCCCCGGGTACTTCTCATATAATACAGACTGAAAATATAATGCCTATTAGTAGCGCGGATCTTTTTTCTCAATGCGCACACATGGAGAAAAAGTGAGCGGGAGAGAGAGAGAGAGAGAGAGAGAGAGAGAGAGAGAGAGAGAGAGAGGCCGGGGAGAGAGGGAGAGAGACAGGAAGAGAGAGACAAACAACATGCATATGTAACCGGGCCTTAAACCTTACGTACTCGTGGTCTACATCGATATTGGTACCTGGTTTTCCATTGATATTTAGCTTTAATACGCGAGGATCGGTTTAAAAAAAAACGATGTGGAAAAAAGGCGTAGCGATAGAAAGCGTAAATAAACGACAACGATAAGAATAAAATGGGGAAAAGCAAGTTGTGAACTTTAATCGAGGATGTTGAGCATCCACGAAAATATCTATATCTATATAATATTGTGAATGCGAAAGTTTGGATGTTTGTTCGTTTGATGTTCGTTCTTCAATCACGCCGAAACGGCTAAACGGATTTGGATTAAATTTGGCACGCAGGTATAGTATAACCCGGAATAACACATAAGATACTTTTTATCCCAGTAAAAGGTTCCATACGGCTTACAAACATATTGTTTCGCTTACTCCGAAGACATACGCCGAAACAGCTGAACGTATTTCGATAAAATTTCGCACACAGGTAGAGTATGTCGTGGAATAATCTATCAAACAAATGGTGGTGACACCGCGTTCGTATGACGTGCAAAGCTATCGGTCCATCGAAAAACTCGACGAAAAAAAAAAGGTGAGAAAAAGTCGAAAAGTTGTGGAAATTGATAACGAAACGGTTCGTATCTGCGTACTTGGTACCTTTTCTCTGTTTCACTGGGGGAAGAGAGTGCAAAGTACGGGAAAAAACGGGATTCGGTTTCGTCGCAAACTTTGTCGCGGTGAGATTTTGATTACTCATGAGGATGGCATAGTGTTGAAAAGTGCCGGGTAAACGTAACTCTAATCAGCAAAAAAATTCGAAAAAAAAAACTCGAGCTACGAAGGCAGTTGGAATGCTTGAGACATGACCTCAAGCAGAGCTTAGAGGATGATTGAGCAGGCCCGGCATCAATCGGCTCGGAGAGATGCAGAAACGCCGAAGCAGTCTGACCATCGGCATAAGCAGCACGCTAATTATCTTGCGCTATAGCGGGTTGCTGAGACTGCCGAGGAAGCCGGAGTTCGCAGACATGTTGCTGCTGAAAGGGTAGTGCAGCAGCGGCAAGCTTCACTATAAACACGTGGGTCGTTTCGCTGATTTAGGATATGATCCAGCTCTAAACCACGGCAGTCACAAGGTTATAAAAATGGAAAGCATGAGTAAAGAGTGTAGATTTTGCGGATCGTTGAAATGGAAAGAGGCAACTGCTGGTATGTGTTGTTCTAGAGGTAAAGTAGCCATTCCTAAGTTAGAGGAGCCAGTTCAATCCTCGAAACAGCTTTCCACATATGAAACAGAAGAATCACGTAAGTTTCTGAATTGTATCAGAAAGTATAACAGCTATTTCCACATGACGTTGTTTGGTATTGATAGAATTGTTTGTTAGAGTTTTCATTTAGAGTTGGCCGCAATTTCCATTGAAACGGGAATTACAGCCTTGAAATTGAACTTCAACGTGTGTCAAATGTCAACTTCAGTTGACATTTTTCATAACAATTAACGGCGGGGTAAAGTTAATTCGGCGAAAAAAGGCATGTTTTTAAGATTTTTTTTTGGCGTAACGAATAGTGTTCGTTTATTGAAAAATTTACAAATAATAAAGTAACATTTGAACAACATTCTCCTAAATTTGCATTGCAAAATATTCAAAATTGAGCGAGTGAAAATTAAACCCCGGAGGCGCCTCGAAAAATAACTTCGTCAATTTTACTCCGATCGACTTGAAATTTTAACACAATATTCTTGATATATTATGCATTCATTTTAAAAATTTAAACAAATGAAAAAAAAATTTAATACTTTACCCCGCCCTTAATAAGTCACAGGGCCAAACCATAAAAAGTGATGGAAATGCATTTTGGCACTCCGTGCTTCTCGCATGGTCACCTAATGACCATGCGAGTCCTCAAATGACCTGACATTTGAATTTATTAATAAAACGTTTTATTCATTTGAAAATTACGAATATTTTTCTTTTGATATTAGGTACAAACATAAAGGTCATATGTGGAACACAATATTCGATAAATGGTTGCCTAGTCCCTGTTTGCAAACGTTCAATCTTTTTACGAAATTTTCAATAACATTCATAATTGCGAACTGATTTCATTAATGGTGCGTGCAATTGCTTCCTTGAATTCCGGAATAGTCTGTGGATCATTGGCATACACTTTTCGCTTCCGAAAACAAGAAGTCTAAAGGCGTCCAATCGCACGATCTTGGTGGCCAATTTACATCGCCGCGGCGCGAGACAACACGACCATGAAACTTCGTTTGCAATAACTGCATTTATAATAAACTTTCACAATTCCGATGCGTTTCTCGGTCGTGTAATTCTCCATGACTAAACCTCAATACTTCCTGATGCCAGTTGTCAAAGATTTGTACTCTATGTTCGCCAGAAAAAAAATCGCGCGCCATTTAAAATGTCAGGTCATTTTAGGACATCCTTTATATGTGAGCTGTTCGATAGTATCGAGGGCCACAAACGTACATGCGCTTGCCTAGCACCATAAATCATACAATGTTATCTACCGAATTATAATGCAAAGCCATCAATCTACAACCGTGCTTCAGAAATACGACACAACCTTCTTTGATTCTATCTTACTTTTTGCAGTATTCGTTTATCTCTTCTCGTGATAAAATGTTAAAGTCCACACTGACAAAGTCACGAGCGAACCCAAGCTCGTATAGATATATGCATATACGGGGTGGCAATTCTCAGATGAGGATGAGTCTTTGAGGATTTCGCGCGCAGATTTTACGACCGAGAAAATTATGATTTTCAATGGGGGTTCAAGTCCTTTTGAAAAAAAAATTGCGTATTTTTTTATGCGTAGTATTTGCCAGACAATGAGCATTCTGGAAAAAAATTAAAAAATTCTTTTCGAGTACAGCGAATTGAAGATAATTAAATTCCGATGACGAAACACTCCTGAAAAACTTATTTTTTTATCCTGTCATCGGGGAAAAAAAATGTATCAAAGATGCATTTTAAAGTGGATAAATGAAATTGAATTCCATTAAGAAAAACTTTTTTAAGAGTGTATCTAAATGGAAATTTAATTATCTTCACTGTGCTGAATTCAGAATGAAATTTTTATTTCTTTCCCCAATGCTCAATTTTTTCTGGAAAATACGACTTGTAACAAAAATACGCTATATTTTTTTCGAAGAAGACTTGAAAAATCATTACATATTATATTTTTCTTGGTCGCAAAATCTCCGCGCCAGTCCCTTAAGATATATATGGCCACCTTGTGTGTGCGCGCGCTTGTGCGTGTGTGTGGGCTACGAACAAATCAACAAAGTTTTCTGGCGCCTGCGATTTTATTATCCGATACTCGTGAAGAATTTTCCACGTGGACCTGCACCTTTCAACCTCCCTCTCGCTCTTTCTCTCTCTTCTTTTCCGACGTAAGAATGATGGGAATACCTGCGCTGGTTGCCGTGAAACATTTCCGGCTTTACGCACCCATTGTCCGAAAATTCTCTCCCTTTTTCTCTCTTTCTCTCTAGGCGAATATAAATACGGAGAGTGAGTAAGAGGGAAAAAGCGCTCGGCCATGAACCGGAATAATATTGCATAACATATTCCGATTCATTAGAGCGC
Organism: Ophion obscuratus; assembly: GCA_964007375.1. Taxonomy (NCBI): domain Eukaryota; kingdom Metazoa; phylum Arthropoda; class Insecta; order Hymenoptera; family Ichneumonidae; genus Ophion; species Ophion obscuratus. The sequence continues at coordinate 12,707,460 of OZ023323.1, forward strand.
GAAGATTCGCGTGTACACGTTACATTTTAACGCTGCCTGTTATTATATTCGCTGGCCTGAAACGTAACCATCTGCCTTAGCCGCGGAAACTCTCATCCCCCCCCCCCTCCATCACTCCCTGCCGGGTAAAAATCGCACTCATTGCTCTCCTTCTCCCTGTCCCGAGGTTTCGAAACGATCGTCGATATCGCCCTCGAGGGGTAGTTTTTATCCAGCATCATACAATTTCGAAAATACGCATCTCAATTGACCTACATGGATTTGGAATCTGAGATAGAGAGATAAATCGATAGGTAGACGGTTTATTCGTGCACCAGGATGGACTAATTTTGTGACATGCAAGTAAGAAAAAATGAATGTATAAAACTTCATGCTCTATCACGCTGTGGGGCAATTTTCAAAATGTATTACAGGGAAAACTTAAATGAATTTACATAATAGAAATAAAAGTAAGACGAGGCAGAATATAATCTAAGTCTCATTCACAATAAAGAAAATAATAGCTATAATAATTAAATAATAAGCAGTAGTCATAATAAAAATAACAATCATCAAATTATTTTAAATAATATCATAATAATGACTATAAAGTAAATAGGATCATAGCGTTCGGAGCGCATTCGGGCTCAGCCAGCTTTGAGTTCTCTAATAGATTAAAACCAGAGCTTCACCGTCCATTGACACACTGGATTATTCTGACCCGAACGAATTTTAGATTCAATGCTCACTTTTCCAAAAGTGAATATTTTCAATAATTTTCTACAAGAATTTAAATTTTATATTCTCCAAATTTCAATTATGCAGACGTATCAGGAATGTTAAAAATGTATTCCTGATTTTTTAAAGTTAGAACCGGCCGGAATGTTTAAAAAAATAAGGGAGAGGGAGAAAGTTAGAAAGAGAACGTTTTATTCGTTTATTTATTACCTTCCAGCTGGATAACCTTGGGGAAAATTTGATAAGGCGCAATAAATCAAAATTTCAACTCTTTCCAACATAATATGACGAAAGAAAAATTAACAACAGACGTAAAAGAAAATGAAAAGTACATCATACCATCACACTAGATCTTACGTAGTTGTATAAGAGAGAAGAAGAAAGTTCGATCCGCGCAAGCAACTTCTAATACATATATATGAATATGCACACACACATATGTATGTGTGCGCGCGCGTGTGGGTACATATATATATATGTACAACCACGCAACATGCTTTCCTGCTGCGGTACTTGTTTCTGACGCAGGCCGTAGGGGTGTATATTAAACGCTTATGCAGAGGAGTATTTACGCGATATCGAGGCGCAACGGGAGTGGTAGATAAAGCATCCTATGCAGACGCGCCAGCCGAGCCAGATAGAATGAGAGCGAGCGAGAGGAAAAAAAGGGGAGAGAGAGAAAACTAGAGAGATAGGGCACGTTGTGTGTACAGAGTTAAAGAGAGACAGAGTACACGTATATAGTGTATAGAAGGGACACGAAGGCGAAATTTACGCGCCGGAGGCAGAACCCCCGTTGGTCGTCATGGAGACCAGCAACCCACTCGGAGGACCCTCCGAGCCCCGTAACGTCGGGGTTGGTTGAAAGGGTGGCCCAGGGCGGCTGGACCGGGTTAGGTTGGCCTCGACGCGAATGTCACACGAAGGGGACACGCAAGAACGGTCGCTCTCATATACATGTATATAGCGAATATAAACTCCACTATTCACCTTTCGTCCCTTTCTCCCCTGCTGCCGTAACTCTGTGGGATTCGGTGGTGCTCTGCTCTTGCCAGCTAGCGAGTCGCCCAAGATGGCCGACTCGACACCACCATGTCAATAACACTCTCTCGGGGGTTCCACGCACGCCAGCAGCATCAGCAAACATCCCCATTCCACCTCATCCTCCTCCTCCTCTTCCGAATCATCTCCTCTTTGCGCAGCGATCCTTCTCGTCCCTGTATCGCATACACACATGCATCGGAAGTCTTTCACCCCGTTTACAGTTAGTATGTAGAGATAGAAGCGCACGCAGATTGTGAGATCCGTTGGGAGGGACGTGTGTGGGTGTGTGTACAGCTTCCCGCTACCACCCTCGTCCTTCTTTAACCCCGGAGCCCTCGTGTATGCACTCGGGGCTCCACCATTTTGCTCCTTTACTCGACCCACGTAATTAACGTTGAGCTCGCGAGCAGGACCAAACCGAGGGACGGGGATGACACGCCAAGATGGGGAGGAAGGTGAGGTTGGAATAGAGAGGGAGAGAGAGAGAGAGAGAGGGTGACGCTGGTGGCTCGAAACTGGATGAGAGGTGCCCGGATATATGGACAGCCAACAGGCTGGACACGTTTGGAGACTGAGGCGTACTGATTTCCGGCAAGCAAAACGCTGTCTCTAACGTTTTACACACACTCTCTCGTCCTCCCCCCCCCCCCCCTCTCCCAATATCGTTTGCTTTGGCCATCTCCACTTTAGCGTGCACTCTTCAGTGTAGGTGAACCCGAAACCGTTGAACTCGCACAAGCCTTTCCCGTACATGTCCTCGAGTGTCTTTGCAAACTTCGTTAGACCGCTTTTAGTTGAGGGTTTCCGCTTTCAATTTTCTCTGCTATCCTTAGTAAAGGTCCGTATCTGGGGAAAGGCGTTTTTGGAGACTTCGGGGACTATCCTGTATATTTATATCTATTGATATATGATATTAAACAAGCTTTTGTCGATGTCACGAGTTTGGGTTTCGTCCCAGAGTATCAAGGGCTTTTCATCCCTAGCTTGAGCTTTATAATAAAATACTAAATGGCACTCAAATTAATGAAGAACAGGTATTCAAGATTTGGGATGAAGATTGCATGGACCTATGTATTTTCGATAAATAGCTGCTCCGTATGGGCATCGGAACATGCTCTCTCTTAGTCTCGTGCACTCTTGCACTAGTTGCTTCCGGTGGTTCTCTCTCTCTCTCTCGCTCTCTCTCCATTTAATGTAATTATCGGTTCAAACTATATAGCTATATCTCTTTCCCTCTCTCTCGGTCTCTCTTTGGAGTGGCATCTTGCTTTCGGAGGCAAAGCCTTTCGATTGAAATTAAGAGGCGCGGATATTCAATTTTCTTCTTCCCGGCCTTCATTTATGTCTATACACATTAACCAAGCAAAACATCGTTCAACTTCTGACCGCCTAATATAATTTAATTTTACCGCGACCCGTGCACGTTTCCAAAAATTACGAAAATATATCCTCCCGTATATCTCAATGTGATTTTAGTCGCGTGAAGATGCACGAAAAACTTGAATGACTGATGCATCGAATTTTTGATGCAGATCAGCCAGATCGATTCCATCAAGACAGGCAAAACAGAGAGAATCTTTTCTACATTGTACACGCGCTGCTATTAGATGTTAATTTTGGTTCCGGCATCGTCCATACTCAATGGCAATTAAAAGATTAAGGAACACAAGGGCGCGAGATACAGCGTTCGATTGAATTTGCATCGATTTGTTCGGTCGGGAACAAAGGAACCATCGATCGACCGACGTTGCCCGAGAACGAAGTATACGCGTGCGGGAAAATCTGCTCTTTGTCCGGGCGTATCGCTTGACGAGGACGACGCGAATTTCATCAAAGACCCGGCTGCTGATGGTCTCGGGGAATTTATTAATTGGCTTTCATCGACGTTTCCACGACGACCAATCACCTCCTTCGCGAAGATACTCTCCCTCTCTCTGCCTCTCTTTCTCTCTCTCTTTCTCTCTGGTGGGAGACTGGTGAACAATCGGTTACCGTGGATTGAAATGAAGAAAGAAAGGAATCTCGATGACCCGGATCTCTCAGGGAGAGTGGATCACCATCATCATCGCGGTCATTATCGGAAGACTTTCACACTAAAGAGCCCCGAGGAGGCCCTTAAGGGTGCGATAACTTTCCCGATGGACTGTATCCAGAGGGTCGAAAGAGGCGGCCAGGGGGATGAGACCTCTGTCGGGGTTTTCTCCCCTCGGGTGTTGGGGTGTGTTTCGTTGCCTGGCAACGACACCCTCGAAGTCCGCACTCCTGATTGGCCCCCGTCCTCTCTTCCCTGTCTTAGTCGGGCACAACTCGAGCTCTCTTTCTCTTCCTACCGTTTGACTCTCTCTGTCTCGATCTGCCTCGTCGACGAAAACAAACCCCTTCTTTCTCTCCGTCATCAGGCACCTTTCCACCAATCAGCCATCCCACTTCGTCCTACCAAAAACCCTTCCAACATCGCCACCCATCCTCTCATTCTCTCTCACTCACTCTCACACACACACACACACACACACACACACACACACACACACACACACACACACACACACACACACACACACATAGTCTCTTTCAGAAAATGCACATAGACATAGAGAACAAGCGATTGCTCTCTATTCGTCGAGTACACTCTCTCCTTCCCTCTCGACAATATAATCCAACCCCGCGTTACGAATCGAGCCACCCTTGCGTTAGTCACCATACATACACGTGTTCCTCAAGCGAATTAGGCGAAACGTTCGTTTCCTACTCGCGTAAACGCCACATCGTCAAATATAAATCTTTCGGGCCTGTATATATTTATATACATGATACGGGAACAAAGGCATTGATTCGACGTATCCCGCACGCGGCCCATCGAATAACGGAAAACCGTTTAATGCCGATAGGAACAAATGTTTATTATTCCTCCATCTCTCATTCGTAGGTCAGTCCGCGTGGAAAAAATCGCGTGGACCTGATTTTCATAAAATTAGCCCTTCGAACAATGTTAAGTGCAAGAAAAAAAAAACAAATTTGAGCTGTCCAACTGAGGTTTGGGTGCACGGAGAAAAAAAATAACTTGGTTCATTCTCGAAACATCGAATGACGTTAAAGTTTGCATCGTTGGTATGAAACGAAAATCAATTCTTTTTAATTGCTCAAATTTTGTTAGCCCCTTTGGGATGTGAAAATCGCTCAAACGTTTCTACGTATGATCACTAGAAATGTACGACCTCAATTCCAACAATAGCTTTGGAAAAATGGAAAAAAAATATATATCGCTGAGTCTTAAAAAGTCAAACCTAATGCCATAATATTAGGCTTCCACTATAATGTTTTATTATTTCGCGTATTCGTTGTTTCATAAGATTGATAATTCACAAAATAACCTTATAATCCACTCTTTCGCTGTCTGATTCATTGACATTTCAGAATGTCCTTCATTATTAGGCAGCCCAAATTGTTTCTCCTTCCTTAACCCTCCATCCCCATTTTCACGGGATATTGGGTCTTCACATTTTTTACTTGAGTAATTCGACCGGTAACTAATTATTGTTGAATTCGGTTGAAAATCCTCGGAGCTGGGGTTCATAGCTTTCATAAGCTTTTGACAAATTTTAGTGACGGCTATTGGGAATATCGGCTTCACTCGGTTACCCTATCTTTGTTTTTTTTTTCTCCAAAGGACTGGCGCTCCTCTTTTGTCTCCGTTTCTATTTAAGGGGTTAGGCCACAGTAACGAGTATAAAATCATGTGCAAATTTTACATTTTTTTTCGTATAAAAAAGTGATTCACTCATAGAATGAATTACACATCTATTTAATATGAATATCAAGCTGTTAGAAAATATTTTTTTTTTTCGATGTACAAAATGGCCGACTACTGATATTTTCTTTTCTTTTTTTAGGCGCTCCGCGGCGTGATATTTAGCATCCACAATTTTTTGCCTAGAACAAAAACAAAAATTCTCGTCAATCTACCCTAGAATACCTAGAGAAGTACGTACGGAATTTAAAAAATATTGTTCAAAGTTGTAGGTATTTGAACTTGAATTTGAATTGAACTTGAATTTGAATTGAACTTGAATTTTCAGTGAAAAATTTCGTATAAAACTGCTCTTAAAATGCAAAGTGTTCGATGAATCAGAAATTCCGTACGTACTTATCTGCGAAATGAAATTAGGAACATAATTTTTGAATTTGAAGTAAATCAAGTGCAGAGGTGAGTTTACGTTATACGCTCAAAGTCGGTGAAAAAAAAAATTCTTGCTATAAATCCGAATAGTAACTCATTTTAATGATGATAAAGCACCGTTTGAGCGAAAAAAATAGATTTTTTGACAATTCTACTGTGGCCTTACCCTTAAATCGCCCCTAACGACCCCGCCGTGATATTCTTTTCCCATTACATAAAAACCCGCGTGCGGAATAGGGCTAACGCTCATGTAATTGCAATAAATCCTAAAATACCTCGTGATCCCAGGTCTGAATTGCTTCGGAAAAACTTTGTCCCAACAACGTCAATTTCGTAAAAATTAGAGCTGTATGAAATTACGAGAATTTCGGAAGAATCTTGTCAACGAATCGGTTTACTTATCGATTTACGGATCGTATTATTATATCGATGACAGTGCGTCCGAGGAGGTAAAAGTAAAATGCACCGTTACGAGATTCTCTGGTTTCGTGGATGCTTGTCGATTTTTACCAGAGAGAACTCGCGTTCTCCATGGAAAGATAAAAAAAGAGATAAAGGGGGTGACTGAAAAAATGATCCTGCGAACGTTCCTCCGTGATTATGTCAATGTCCTCATACCTGAGCGGTCCCTTTGCTGGGAACGTACCGAAGGGTACGGAAGGGTGAAAACACGAGTCATCGAGGATCCTTTCACGTTTGTGTAAGCCGTAATAAGTCGTAGTTGGATAAGTCGTTTTCAATACTCGAAAGGACGACTCTCTCTCTCGTACGATCCGCTTGCACAAGATCGTCATCGAGGCCTTCCTTAGTCGTAGGATTAGCGACTGCAAAATCCTATTTACGGCGTCCATCAATGGCGGTATTCGGTGCAACGTTCATACACGGATGTCTATTTCGGGGTCACTTGTTTTTTTTTGTCCCGTTGTGACGCGCGTGTTTGGACGTTTCTTGTAACCCAAACAAACTCGATTCCTTTTCAGGCAAGATATTCGAGGCCGATGACGGAAAGAGGAAGGAAAAGGCTGGCAAAAAGATTGCCGTCGACGGTGATCTACTTGACTCCAAAGGAGATCCTGCCAAGTGCCAAGCCATCGATGACTTCGACCTCGACGGACTCGACTGGTCCGACGACAGTTTTGGCGAGGCGAGGTTCGTTGAACAATAACATCGTCTTTGTAATCATTATTTATTTTTTTGTCGTCGAGATTAACGCTATTTTCCTTAACCCCCTCCCAGCCAGCTGAAATCAATCCCCAAAATCTACTACGGCTCGAGAACTCACAAGCAGATCGATCAGGTCGTCAGAGAACTCCGGAAAACTTGTTACGTCGACAAAAAGTAGGAGAGTAGTTGTAAATTTTCACTAGAGAATCGCAACCGTGGAAAAAGTAGGACTCGAAAGGGGAAACGAGACTTTCTGGGGTTGTTCTTTCTTTTTCAGCATGACCGTACTGAGCAGCAGGGACGTTACTTGCATACAGGACACCGACAGGGACAAGACCCAATTGTGCAACGAATTGCTCGATCCTGCAAAGGTTTTTAAATTTCCTAATTTTTATCATATTAGGTATTGGAATTAATTCGTAGCGTTTTACAAGAGATGGCGTAGGTAGTACAGTGTTTCGTTGTTACCGACAGTAATGTATTCATCGGGAAACAGCTATCATTGATCGTCATTGGCTGTACATATCCTCTTTTTGAATCGTAAATAACAACACTTTATAATTTATTGAATATGACAACATTTGTGCCGAATAAAGTGTTTTTGCGGGGAGTTTTACTTTCCGCTTTTTTCCCCGTTTTTTTGCATCGAATTGTCACTGGTGATGAAAAATAGATCCATTGCGACAATCCGAAGCGCAAAAAGTCATAAGCCCGGCCAACCGTGAACATCAGTGGCAAAGCCAAATATCCATGGGCCTAAGCTCATGGTCTGTATTTGGTGGGATCAGAGGGGTGTGATTTATTATGAACTGCTGAAACCGAATGAAACTATAACTGGGAATCGCTACCGACTGCAATTGATACGCTTGAGCCATGCATTGAAAGAAAAACGGCCGGAATACTCCGAAAGACACGACAATGCTCGTCCGCACGTCGCATAACCTGTACAAACATATCTGGAAACAGTTAAATGGGGAGTCCTACCCCACCCGCCGTATTCTCCAGATATCGCTCCTTCTTAATTACCATTTGTTGCGTTCGATGGCTCATAGCCTGTCTGAGCAGAAGTTCACTTCTTACGAAGATTGTCAAAAATGGGTCGATTCGAGGATTGCATCCAAAGACGAGGCGTTTATTCGTAGCCTGCCCGAAAGATGGTCAAAAATAGTAGAAAACGAGGGGCGATACTTTGATTAATGTATTTATTTATTTTGATTTAAAATAATTAAAAAAAAAACGCTACGAATTAATTCCCGTCCTAATATATTTCCTCATTTTTATTGTTTATTCTTTTTAGAATTTATTTTTGAATCCTTAATTTGTATTATTTCTTTATTTTCATTCTCTATTTTCAACTTCTTTTCTATCATCGCCCAAAATCTTTTTTTTTTTACTTATTTACTATACATTTATTAGACCGAGCAACATTCACGCGATCGTCGCTAATGACCTCAATTGTTGATGCGACTCGAAATAACTTGAAAATGCAAGTTTAACGCGTAGACGCCACAGGTTATGTGCACAGTGTCGAAAAGTTTGGATTTAACAATGTTTTGCATTGTAGAAATGCGGTTGTCCATTTTACACGGACGACAACAAGTACAGGATTGGCACGAACTCGGCACTTCGCGCTCACGGAGTCGAGAATCCATGGGAGATCGAGGATTTGGTACAGGCTGGCAGGAAAACACGGGCATGTCCGTATTTCGCTGCGAGAACTCTCATGCCCGAAGCCGATATTGTATTTTGCCCGTACAATTACATCATTGATCCGGTTATCCGAGAAAGCGTGAGAATTTCTTTTTTCTTTGCCGATTGAAATCATAATTTTTGTGTAGCATTGCTGCCAACGATTATTTATTAATAATGTTGAAATAAGAAAAACGTTAAAGATAAATAGAAAATAATCGCTAAATCATTAATAAAGCCGAAAAATATATATATATGAAAAAAAGATTTACAGATGGATAAAAAATGTTGGCACGTCAATGTGCAAAGGAAATTTGACAAGTCCTGCAAAGATACATTTTTTTATTCAAGGGCAGGGCGTTTATAATGAGAGATAATCATAGATTAATTTACCTTTATTATTGATACTGATCGAGGAAAAAAGTGGAATTGTCGAATTATTTTTTTCTCGTGCACGTTATTAGATGCAAATCGATCTATGCGGCAGCATAATTATACTGGACGAGGCTCACAATATCGAGAACATATGTCGCGAATGCGGTAGCGTTTCGTTGCCGACCGACGAGCTCGAGACCGTCATAAAAGACTGCGAGAATACCATTCAAATGGCAACGATACAAAAGGACTTCAACGTGGTCACCCATGTCAGCGTCGTCGAGCAATTCACCGAGAATCTTCTCAAATTCGTTAACAAGATGCATTTGAAACAGCAGGTGAACAATCGCCGCACCTGTAAACGAAAGAGTCATTTTTATGAATAATATTAGCGAAAGCCTACGATTTTTAACGGAGGTCCGCAAATTATTAAAGCAAGCAAAAACATCAAGGGTTGAAAATAATTTAGAAATGAGGAAAAATGTAAAACAGTAAAGATTTTTAAGAGATCATCGAAGAATGGAAATTGTGAGGGTATTTTTTTCTATTTTCGGAAAGCTTTGCTCCACAAAGTACCAAAAGGCGATCCAAATGAATCGGCCAATCGACGAATCGGATCAATGCGATGATTATTTTTGTTGCATTTGTTTTTTTCAGGTCAACAGCGATTCTCTGAACAGCGACGCATGGACCGGTACAGATTTCGTGAACGTCCTGGATATCGACAAATCGATAACCTCAGCGGACATAACGAGCTTCATGAGATCAGCGCGCGAGGCCGCGAGCATGCACGCAATGGCGAAGGAACTTTTGCGCATAGGTAGACCGACTCAGCCGACATTGTCGCACGAGGTAATAAGAATCGTCGAGAAAACTCTTCTCGCTTTTAAGATGGTCACCTCAACGGTTCACGAGAGTGATTACCGAATCGTCATCCGACAAATTCCTCAAGGGGTAAGCGAGCGTCGGAAATACAAAAATAACAGTGCCGAAGATTAGCTGTTACGAGTACTCCTTGCTGTTCTTTCGCTATAGTACAAGAAGGAAAGATCGCTGGAATTCATGTGCATGAATCCCAGTGTGATATTCGCGCCGATTTGCGAAATGGCGAGAACGGTGATACTGGCGTCGGGCACCCTCTCGCCTTTGAACTCCTTCCAAGGCGAGCTCGGCGTTAAGTTTCCGTTCACGATACAGGCGAACCACGTCACGCCTAGGGAACAAGTATTCATCAAGTGCGTCCCCAAGGGACCTGCGGGCACGTCTCTGCGAGCGACTTATCAGAACGTCAATACCTGGGGTTTTCAGGTGGGAGATCGATACCGAAACTTTGTAGAAAGAATTTCTCGATGTGGTAGCCCGAGGACTTTGGAATCAAAACGATTTTCAGTGTAAAATTTATCTACTTTCTGTCATCAGGACGATCTGGGTGGAGTTCTTCTCACCGTCTGCCAGGCCGTACCTCACGGAATTCTCATGTTTTTCTCCTCGTATTCCGTGATGGGGAATCTTCTGAACAGATGGAAGGCGAACGGCACGTGGAAGGAATTAGGGAGATTGAAGGCGGTCTTTCAGGAGACGCGAGGTGGCGCGAACGTCTCAACGATGATGGAAGATTACCGAGCAGCCATAAGAAACACCTCGGAGAGGCCCGCTGGCGCTATCACCGGCGCATTGCTATTTGCCGTTTTCCGCGGCAAAATCGCTGAGGGCATTGACTTCAGCGACAACGAGGCCCGTTGCGTTTTGACCGTAAGTTGCGTATCGATAAAGATCGCCTCATTCCCGCTTTCGAATGTCACAATGAACCGTAGCGACGAACTCGTCCATCGTGACAAACTCATGTGACACTTGTAACAGGTGGGTATCCCATACGCGGTGCGAAACGATCCCGCGACCGACATGAAGTATCAGTACAACGATTTGAACCGGAAGAAGGGTTTGCTTTCGGGCAATGAGTGGTACAGCATTCAGGCGTTCAGAGCCCTCAATCAGGCGCTCGGACGTGCCATAAGGCACCAGAACGACTGGGGCGCAATCATTCTTATCGACGAACGGTACGTCCGAAACTCTCGTTCAATCCCTCGAGCCGTCGATCGACCGATCTCTCATTCCCTCGCACTTTCAGATTTCTCGAAACACGGAATGTAAATATGCTGCCAGCATGGGTGCGAACAATGGTGAGAATTGAACTTGTAAACTTGAGCCTCCGGGGAACGAACACTCGAATGTCTTGTTGAACTTTCAGTGGATTCAACAGACGGGTATGGACGCGGATCTGCGACAGTTGCTCAAGTGTTTCGTGGCGAAGCAAATCAAGCGCGAGAGGGGAAAGAGTCGAATGTTGGCGAGCAAAACTTAACGAGAGCAGATAGTGATCGAAACGTCACCGAAATAAGATCAACCGGTCTTACAGTTATGGAATACTTATGTTAGACGTACACAAAAATGAACGATCGTCGCCAAAGCAGCGGAGCACGTATCGTCGTACAGCCTCACATGTCGTTCGTGTCTCTCTTCTCCAGGAGCCTCAGTTGTTTCTTCTTCATTCTCTTTATCTTCGCTGTATTTTTTATCTGCAACGAAAAGTGGGCCAAGAATGAAACGGTGGAGGAACGCAGCAGCGATAAAACGAGCGCGACGTGAACTTACGACTTGAACGACTTCGCTCTTCTTTCTGTTCTCTTCTGCTCGCTTGAGATTCTCTATTCGCCGCTGCTTTTTGGCCTCCTTCTGCGCCTTTCTCTCCGCTATTATAGCCCGCGATTGTTCCTTCACTCGCTTAAGGTCTTCGCGCAGCTTCTGCTTCTTTTCAAACGACATTCTTATGCCGCGAGTCTTCACTATCGAGGAAAACCTGCGGCAAGAGACAACATCTAAAGGGCTAAACTCGTACGACGGTAACTCGCGAGTCGATGGCGGTCATTCGCATAAGTTTTTTTTTTTATATCTGTTTTTTATCCTAGAAAGTAATGTTGAAAAAGAGTGACTGAGAAAAGAAAGTCGCAGGATGGTGTTTGTAAAATGCTTATTCGAAATAAAGTATAAGGATGAAGCGTCGTTCAGTTTTTCGTTCCCTTTTTATTCCTATACACTTCCCTCGATGGACAGTCATTAGTCTTTAAAAATGATGCTCGAAGACTCTAAATTGCACAGAGATCCGAAGTTGGATGGACGTTTTTTCGCGACTAGTCAGGGGACTCGGTCATCTTCGTTGCGAAGTATAGCGAAATGATAAATACCTTTGCTTCTTTTCCTTCCATATTCTGCCGGACTTCGGCTTGCCCCTCGGGACTTCTGGTTCTCTCGGGATTTTGGACGGTTTTTTCGAAACATCTGTACTCGGGGCTGCCAAAGGTTTTCCGCCCTTCAACAAATCCTCCATCCTCGTCGCTTCAACCACCGGTTCGCTCATTGTAAATTTAAGAGCATGAAAAGTATCGTTTTATTTATCTCAATCGGCAAACAGTTTGCAGGTTATGATTCGAAGTTGAAGCACGTGGATGTATTATGATGGGTGCAACCATGGAGGCTAGGATGCGTATTCGATCCTTTTCCATCTCGCTCACACGACATCGATACTCACCTTACTTCTCGAGGTCTTAGAATTAGTGGCGCCATTCCTGTTTGACCACATTTTTGTGGCCACTGTGAAATGCACAGATCGGACTCCTCCCACTCTAGCCCACGGTCTTACATACAGGTCTTGCAACGAAGCTAAATTTTCGTGGTGGGGGTAGGCACTCTTATATGTTTTAATTTTCGATTCACTAGGCGCCGCTACGCGTCGCTACTAGCGAGGGGAAGTAGTTTCCCCCCTACCTCTTACCGGCGAATGGGCCAAAGGTGTTTACGGTCGTGTTCGTTGGGTCTCATCATTTTGATACGAACAAGTGCGCATGTGCTTAATGATGCGCAACGCGCAACTGCGCAATGAAACGTGCGCATCATCAAATGCGCATCATTATGCGCATGCGCAATCAAAATGATGAGACCCAACGAACACGACCTACGTCACGCAGCCAACGGCGCATGCGTTGCGGTCAGGAGGGAAAAGGACACAAGAGCTATTTCTCTCTTCGTCGCACCACTACTTTCCCTTGCCGTCACGCACCAAGCGGCAGAAATCGGAATAAAAAGCAAAACATCTAAAGGTGCCTACCCCCACTACCGCCGTTGTCAGACCTGTATGTAAGACCGTGCTCTAGCCTCCATGGTAATCATCATCGATTCTAGTAATAGTTACTGAGAAGCTTTTGCTGCCGGATATGCTAGCCACGGTCTTACATACAGGTCTTGCAACGAAGCTAAATTTTCGTGGTGGGGGTAGGCACTCTTATGTTTTAATTTTCGATTCACTAGGCGCCGCTACGCGTCGCTACTAGCGAGGGGAAGTAGTTTCCCCCCTACCTCTTACCGGCGAATGGGCCATAGGTGTTTACGTCACGCAGCCAACGGCGCATGCGTTGCGGTCAGGAGGGAAAAGGACACAAGAGCTATTTCTCTCTTCGTCGCACCACTACTTTCCCTTGCCGTCACGCACCAAGCGGCAGAAATCGGAATAAAAAGCAAAACATCTAAAGGTGCCTACCCCCACTACCGCCGTTGTCAGACCTGTATGTAAGACCGTGATGCTAGCCCAAGAAGTTCTATATTTCCCCACCAAGTCTGCTGCCCCACGTTTCTTACCGACCGCCGATGACGCCGGAATCTTCCTGAGCAGCATCTTCCTCTACGACTTGATTCGCGATCCAAACTTCCATTAGTCACGTGGCTCGGCGCAGAGAAAAAAGATAGGGACTTTTCTAAGCACTAGCAAAAAAGGGCAGTCTCCATGAAAGAAACTCTGACGTGCCCGACGTGCCCCACAGTCCAAAAACAATTGAATCCTGTCAAATAAATTTACCGAAAGATCTTGTTCGAATCACTGGATCGTCGAGATATGTGCCTGCCGAAATAGTTCTGAGGGATTCTAATAATTAGCTCGAAATGAATACCGAAGCGGAAAAAAGTGCAAACTCCGCTCTGGTTCGTCGCGTCAACAAACTACTCGAATCGCGATCCGAAAATGACAAGGTAGTCCTTTTATTTCCCTTTTTTCTCCTCAAAGATCAATCAACCGATGGCCTTTTTGCAGGAGACTCTGGAAGCCCTCAGGGAATTGTCCAACTTCTTTGACGAGAATACGCTCAACTCCAGGCGCAACCTCAGGAGCAAAATAGAGAAGCGTAGCCTTGCGATTAACGAGAATTTCTTGTCTGCGTTCAGAGAAGTCAAATCCACCCTGGACGACATTCACAGGGAGGTCCTGGCGATGAATACTTCCATACAGTCCATGACGGACAGGCTGAGGACCACCAAAACCCAGACCATCAGTCTAATAGACAGAACTACCAAGCTCCAAAGCGAGAGGTACGTTGGAATCCCCTAAATTGCCATTTCACGTAACAAATTCCAAATGAGACTCTTATTTTTCGCCAATGGCGTGAGAAGACCCAAACGCTGTTCCGCATTCCAGCAAAAAGTTGTCGATGCAGGAGGAGGTGGCCAAAGCCTTTATCGAAAGCTTCGAGCTGAGCAGATCAGAGATCGGAGTGTTGCACGGCGCGACGAGAGAGGAACCCGTGACTGAAGAGTTTTTCGCCGTCGTCAACAAACTGCAGAACATACACGCGAGCTGTCGAATCTTGATGCAGTCGGGCTATCAGACCCTGGCGCTGGACGTCATGCAGCGAATGACGCTGCTGCAGGAAGCCGCGCTGGAGCGGCTCTACAGATGGACCCAGAGCCAGTGCAGGCACATAGAGAACGAGGCTCTGGTGCCGCTGTTGGTAAGAGCGATGAGCAAATTGCAGGATCGCCCGGTGCTGTTCAAGTACATCTTGGACGAGTATTGTACGGCGAGACGGGCCGTGCTCGTGGGCGCCTTTATCGACGCCCTCACCCTTGGCACTGTCTTCGGCGTTACGCCCAATCCGATCGAGATGCACGCGGACGATCCCACGCGTTACGTGGGCGACATGCTCGCCTGGCTCCATCAGGCGATACCCGTGGAAAGAGAATATATTCTCACTCTCTTGAAGGCTTGCGACAAAACAGGTCTGTTTAGTTTTTCTATAACGAAAAAAACGATTTTCGTCTCAGGATCACCCCTTAGTTGATTAGCTTGTGTCCATTCCTGTTTTATTCGTTTTTTCATTCCGAAGTCGAAATATTCATCGATGGGAGTTAATTGTTCGTTTTTTTTTTTCGCGCAGATATATCGGATCAAGTGAAACACGCGCTGGGCAACATAACCGAGGGTCTCTGTCACCCCCTGAAATCACGAATAGAACACATCGTGGCGGAAGAAGCCCCAGCCACTGTGCTCTACTCCGTGATGACCCTCGTAAGATATTACCGAGCGATAATCGCGGCCGTTGTGCCCGAAAGCGTGCTCGTTACGACGCTCGACGAGCTCTTGGACTCGAGCGAGAAAAGTTTTTCAACGAGGCTGCAGCGCGAGACTCGGGCGGCGCTCGGCGAGAGAGCCGAACCACCGGGCCAGGATCTCGTCCCGGCAGCCTCGGTAGCGAGACTCCTGTCGCTGCTCAATGACGTTCTTTCGGTTGCGAGCATCGTCAGTGGCGAGGATCGCGAAAAGGATATGTTGAGGGTATGCGCAAGTCTACGTCAACGGACTTAAGGCCTTAGACCACAGTAACGGGTATAAAATCATGTGCGAATTTAACAATTTTTTTTTCGTATGAAAAAGTGATTCACTCATAAAATTAATTACACATCTATTTCGTATGAATGTCAAGCTGTTAAAAAAAATATATATTTTTTTCCATCTACAAAATGGTCGACTACTAATATTTTGTTTTGTTATCTTTTTTTAGGCGCTCCGCGGCGTGACATTTAGCATTCACATGTTTAGACCTAGAACAAAAAATGAAAATTCTCGTCAATCTACATTAGAATACCCAGAGATGTACGTACGGAATTTCAAAAATATTGTTTTGTTCAAAAATTGTTCAAATTATCAGTGAAAAATTTCGTTATAACTGCTCGTGAAATGAAAAGTTTTCGTTCAAGGGCATGTAAAAGGTCGACATAACCTCACAAATTTTTCAACCCAATTTTCTCATAGATGGTTAAGTTTTTAAAGAAAAACAACGCATTAGCCTCTGGAGAATTCCCTGACGCAGAGCTTGATGATTTCCTTTTGCCCTAAATATTATTCATCTCTGAAGAATCTCAGTTCGAAAATTTCAGCTATCTCTCTCGCACTCATATGTCACATGGTACATCTTCTATTTCGCCTTAATAAAAAAAAACTCCGTACGTATTCTCTGCGAAATGCAATTAGGAACATAACTTTTAAATTTGACGGAAATCGAGTGAAAATTGTTGAAGTTATTTGTCACGCCAATTGGAAAAAAGCAGTTTCGAGAAGTTTAGAGTAGTCGGCCATTTTGTACATCGAAATAGCTTGATATTCATACTTAATAGATGTGTAATTAATTTTATGAGTGAATCACTTTTTCATACGAAAAAAAATTGTTAGATTCGCACATGATTTTACACCCGTTACTGTGGCCTAAGGCCTTAACGGAAATAATTGCACTGAGATTTAAATTCATTTTTCCCCAATGTCAGATCGTCTCGTGCATCATCGACCCGCTTCTCCAGGAAGTGGATGAAACCGCAGCGAGACTTCCGTCCGTGGACATGGCCGTGTACCTCCTGAATTGCCTGCATCAAATTCAATCGACCCTGTCGCTCTACGAGTACATGGACCAGAGACTAGAGCGATTGCAGGCGCAGTCGGACGCACAAATCGACACGCTGACCTCGGAGCTCGCGAGCTCGCTCGTCGCCAATCTGAATCTCGGCCCGATTTACACGATTCTTCAGAGTCGCGAGCAAGGAGTCGCCCCGCTCTCGTCAATACCGGGAATGGATCCCGTCAGCATCAAGGAATTCACGGTGAGTTTGTTTGGGTCAATGGATGCTCGAACGAACCGGCTCGAAAATCAAACATGCCCTTTTTTCGCACAGAACAAAATGGAAGAATTTTTGGTGATGACCGAGGCGCTGCTCTTGCCGCAGATAAGTCTTCTTCAGAGCAACACGCATCGCGCGACCACCCAGAAGAGGGCGTTCCAAGTGATCGGAGCTATTTACAAGCAGCTCTACGAGGCGTGCCACGACCCGAAAAACTTGTACCAAAATCCCGAAGGCCTTTTTGCTCGGAGCCCCGAGGACCTTGTGAATAAGCTCGTTGCGCAATAAGCTTGTCGCGTGGGGCAGTCATCAATGGGCATTTCGAGAGTTTATTGAAGCACTGTTGTCGTGTTTATCGGTGGACAAATTTGATTCACAGTGGATTCAAGCAATGGTGATCGATGCATCGTGGAAACAACGATGATGATCATCTTCCCATTCATGTCCCTATGCACGGAGGTTGGAGTACTGGAGTCCAAACTTTGTAGCGTAAGCCATCAGCGAAACTGTAAAAAGAAAATATTCCTGGGGGGCGCTGGTGGAGATTCGATATGTAATATATGTACGTATATTTTGACAGGAACATAACCATTATTTGTTTTCGATTTTGATGTTGTTATGGAGTTTAGCCGTCGGGGATGAAGTACGAGGGGAGCGTCCTATGCTTATGCACGGCGCCAATTGACTGTTACCAACTGTTAGCTTTCAAATTATCGTCATATTAAACGTACGTTTTCGAACTCTTTGCCTACATCTATTTGTAAAAAGATGCATTTTTAAACATTCGGTGATTACATTAAGTTGTATAATTATTTTCTATAACTTTTTCTCGCTCAATCAACGCGAAACGAATTGGCAACATCGTAAATCGTGGTATATCATAACGCCCAGATTGGCAGAAGTGTCGCGAAGTTTGAGACATGCGCCCCGTTCGTAACCTCAATATCGGACCGAGTAAAAAAGTTCTGCTGGAAAGGAAAAGTGTGTACTAAAGCTGTCTATAATCTCGAAGAAATAAAAAACTTTAATAATTTTCCGATATTCTGAAGAAAAAAATGTATGTATGAGAAAAAATCCGCGTTATTTTGTCTACCGAGTAGTTTGAGTTTCCCAGGCATAATTACCGAATACCGATAAAATAGGTAGCGTTTGTGTCATCTACGACGTTGCCATGATTGCACAGTCTAATATTTTGTGTTTGATTTTCGCTATCAAAAACAATAATTTTATAACGGTACTGTGAATCCTCATTTTCCCGGTACTAAGGGTGACCAATAATTGGTCGAACCGTACCTATTTTTTCAGCTCCGTGGTAAGATGCACTTAACAAATTTTAATAATCTACTGAAAAATTGTCGGGAATTTTCCATAACCTTAATGTAATTAGCCCACGAAATACGTCGAGTTGCCGATTTTTTCTCTAAAAAAGGGTACTGTGGATCGTATTCAAACTGCACAAGATGATCAGCAAAAAGGTTATTAAGGTCCAGAAAAAATGTCAGCTCGGTAGTAACATGTTGATTTAACCCCATAATAACCTAAATCGAAAGTAGGCAATGCGAGGATAATGAACTGACTATCGGGATCTGTCGAATCGCGATATGACATCTGGTTGCCGCAAATCAAAGTACATTCGGGGCAAAGCCTTCAATAGTAATAATACGTAGCCGTGCGATAGAAGTATTTAATTAAAATAATTTTTAAAAAACATAAAATCGGTGTAATTGGAATGCGCGAAGTTGTCTCCGCTCAAAAATTACCGAAAGAACATCAAATGTGCTATGAAAGTTTGCGAAAGCACTTCAAATAAGGAGTTGGAAGTCCGTTTCCACAAATTTCCCATTGCAGATAAACGCATCGTGTACGTCAAAAATTATTTCGGAAAAGTACCAATAACTGATTAATTAGAGGCTTGGATGAGAGTTTTGAAGATTAAAAAAAGTGTATTCAGACATGAAAGTCTGTTCACTGCAGTGTGTGACAGCACCGGTATTGCAAATTTTACCACATATTAAAATGTGCCCTGCCTTCAAAATACGTTCGCCTTTCACAAAATTGCGTTGTTTCGGATTGGTACCGGCCTACTCACAAATTGCACTAATACTTATAATCTGACAAAAATTTACATTAAACTACATGACTGTTTACGTTCGACGATACTCTTATCGCCGCTATGTTTTTTAGGCTCCGCCCATATGACAAGATCCCAATAAACCCAAGTAGCAATTTGCAAAAAGTTGTCTACAAGTCGGCTAAATGGGTACCAAAGGTCCGCCCGGAAGTTATCTTAAAGTTAACAACCATCCAAAAAGATAACTGTGACATATAACTTATAGGTAACTGCCAGCGGACATTTGGTACCCATTCCGACAACTGCTGGACAACTATTTGCAAATTGCTACCTGGGTAGCTTTAAATTTGTTATACACTGTTATATCTTTAAATTTGTTAAACACTCATAAGAGTGTATAACAAATTTTAAGTTATTCATATGTGTTTAGCGAAATTTCAAACCGTGTATATGTGATGTAGATTTTCAATACTTATCTAGTGTCTTTCATTACCCGCACATGTATAATACAAAATAATTTATCATTTCAAAAAGTAACAATCACAATGCCAATTATATGCATCGGTGAATTATTTTCTTTGTTTTTCAAGTACTTTCGATGGTCGTGCTCCTGTTTCTGGTGTTACAGCAATAACGTTGCAAAAAACGTTTTGAGGATAAGTTTCATAGATGAATCAGTTCCTTCGTTGCTTCGTTTCAATCATAATTTTCTTAGGGTAATCAGAGTGTGGCGGTCACTTAGTGCTCTGGCTGTTTCTATATCGCTCGGTCACTCGTTATCGGAGCGCTCCTGGTGGTGAAATTTTGTATCTGAACTTTTTGAATTTTCGCTGATGCTTCCCCCCCCCCCCTCAAAAGAGTTTGGACTCTTGTGCAAACTCTACTTCCAAAAGTCAGTGCATGGACAGAGCAGCCCTGAGTACGGGAGATAATCCTCCATGACGAGCGAAACGACTCCATACGATCAGGAAAACACACCGCAGAGCAACCGATCCGTCTCAATTCCGTAGACCATTCCACGCGAATTTTCAGGTGCACCGAAATGAAAAATTCAACCAACACTGCTTTCTTTTTTTAAAAAGTTAGTAAAAGCTTCACCTGTATTTGGCATGGCGTTTACACAAAACTGTATACATAGTAGAAATAGTAATTATAGAATCTTCGCCGCGATACCAAACACGTCACTTTTAATGCGTATGAGACAAAAAAAAAATCGAACGGAAAATCATGGCGAATGATACCGTGCCAGCCCCGTTGAGAGCG
This sequence comes from Ophion obscuratus, assembly GCA_964007375.1. Taxonomy (NCBI): domain Eukaryota; kingdom Metazoa; phylum Arthropoda; class Insecta; order Hymenoptera; family Ichneumonidae; genus Ophion; species Ophion obscuratus. Next base: position 12,727,949 of record OZ023323.1, read on the forward strand.
CGGTGAAGCCCTCCTTATAACTGATACAAAGGCTAACGTCGTATACGATATGGAAAAAAAAATCAAGTGATAATCTTAAGCGAGAAGCTTTCGCGGAACGACGTTGCGTCTTTATTGACGCACCCTTCGCGTATCGGCAAGAGCTACTACTGTGTTTATTTTTCAAACGCAGTCTTAAAGTCGATAGTTTTCTTTCTTTTCGTTTCGGTTCATGTATACTAAGGCTGTGTCTGAGAAAATGTAACACTTGTCCCGTTTGAACAGCGATATCCGGTATCAAAACTCATGCCCAGTTTGAGCCCTCCAACGCAAATCAAAGCGCTCAATTATTCTTTGTCCTTATAATTTCACTTGAAATTCGCTCTTTACGCTCAAACTAGAGAACAACGACAAACTGATATTCGCAAAGTCCGGTTGAAGTTGCTTAAAGCCGACTTGAGTTGCGGAGCTCGAACGTGGAATGATTTTTCGTTTACCTGTAGGTTATTCGAAGCGGTAAAAGTTGAATTTGTTTTGGTATACTATCCGAATAGCTGTTACCTCCGATAAAGCTGAAATGTTGTACGGATCTTCTTTTTGATAATATAAGTCACTGCCTACATCGATTTTCGGCACGTCGAAATAATTTCGGAACGTCAAATTTTGAAAATTGTCAAATTAACGCGCGTGGATCTATATCAATCATGACGTGTTACTCCCTACTTTATCGACTTTATTCCTACTTTATCGACATGGTCAGACGTTCTTCGCTCGAGTCATGTGTTTGTTTGGGTTTGCTCGGATTTTCTCGGGTTTGGTTGTGTTTCTTTGAGCTGATTATATTGTTTGGGTTTTGTAGGGTTCGTTTGAGCTTGGCTCGGGATTGATTAGGCTCAGTTGTGTTTGATTGGGTAATGCGGGTTTGTTGGGTCGATCATGTCGATAAGGTAGGGGCACCAGTTAGTGCGCTACGAATTCTCAATTAATTCCTGAGTTCCAACGTATACACTTGCGGGTTTTCACGTATAACCCTTTCCTATCACTCCCTACCCGCACTTCGTTAATTTTCGCTAAGTCTTAAGCTATACTATACCGCATTTGCCGAGGGTGCAGGGAAACTATGGAAAACCGGTACAGACTGCGGATATATTGGATCCTCCATTTTGAATATTGAAAATCCGATTTCAGCGTCAAAGTCAAACTATTTCTCGAATTTGCATCCATCGTAGTGGATCCGCCACTTTGAATTTTGAAAATCCGATTTCAGAGTCGAATCCAGCGACCGAAAAAACCATAAGGTTCCCACTTTCGTCTGAATCAAACCATTTTTCGAATTTGCGTTCGCCATATTAGATCTGCCATTTTTAATTTTGGAAATCTGATTTCAGATTCGGATTCAGCGACCGCAAAAACCGTAACACTGAAATCGACCGATCGATCAGTAGTGCGCTGATAGATATGCACGCGCGTCAATTTATCAATTTTTATAATTCGTTATTTCGAAAATGATTGCGATGCGCCCAAAATCCGTTTAGCCAAAGACTCCTATCGTCAAAATGAAGGTATATGCAAAATTCCACCTGAATCGAAGGTAACAGCTATTCGGAAGTTTATCCTTTGTTTTTTTTTCGCGCCACCCGGAAAGTACGCGCATAAAACATAAATGTGACTAAACAGCCACAGAAGGGAATTTCGACTTTTCGGCCGTTCGTGGGGATCGTTGCGATCGCCGATGAGCGTTACCGAAGTCAAAAAACAAATTCTCCACACGCGTTCGACGGTCCAAGTGGCTGATCCAACGATCGGCGACGGAGTTGTGCTTTTGCAGTGTTTTTTGTTTCGTCTTTTATCGTTGAACGATACTATAATAACGATTGCAGTAATGGATAATCATTGCATAGGTATTACGTATGAATTGTGAACGGTATTCACAACTGAAGTGAAAAATGAAGGATTGTTGTCCTTTCCCTTCGTCGCGACCACACTTTAGTCATCGATAAGGCGGAAAAGTGTGTGGTGCGAGTCGATGATCGATGACACTGCTCTATAAATACTGTCAATCGCACCCATTCCACGCGCATACGAATGTCTGGAGGGGTCTCGGGAGAAGGCGGCGGAGGAGGAGATGATGATGTGATAAGGCCCGAAATTCTAACGTCATCCGTTTTGTTTCCGCTCGTGTACACCGTTCTCCTGGGGCTTCAGCGGCTTTATCGACTCGATCTCGTTCAACTGCTCGTGATCCAATTGCTGAAGCTGCCTGCGCCTTTTTCTCTTCTCCTTTTCGATGCTCGACTCTTTCCTGCAACGAGACACGCGACACTTACTCAACGTTCATTAAGGGCATGTAGGTCAACATAACCTCACAAATTTTCCAAACCAATTTTCTCATAGATGGTTACATTTTTTAGGAAAAGCAAAGCTTTAGGCTCTGAAGAATTTCCTGACGCAGAGCGTGATGATTTCCTTCAGCCCTAAATATTATTCATCTCTGAGGAATCTCTGTTCGAACATTTCAGCTATCTCTCTCGCACTCATATGTCACATGGTACATTTTCTACTTCGCCTTAAGGGCTCTACGTGGGCTTGAAATTACAAAACACGATATTTAAAAAAATTGCGGACTTGATAGTCTAGGCTCTTAACTTTAGTATGCAACTAGGGACGTTGTAAAAATTCGAAAAATTGACCGAGGTATGATGATTTTTGTGAAGGGTTTATGCGCTGCGGCGAACCGCCCTGCTGCAATTGACCCTTTTTTCTTTTGCGGGTTTTCTGGAAACTGTTTTATGAAACGGCGTAAGGCGTATCGCAAAATTGATTCATCTGATTCACTTCAAATTCGGACATAGCATAGTTTTTTTTTTATTTTATTATTTTTTTTTATTTTTTTTATTTTTTTATGTTATTTTCCTTCGCACGGCCGAATTATTAGTTCATATGTTTATCCATTTGTTAATAACAAATAATCAAAGTTCGTTTTTTTCTCGAAAATCGAACTATTTTTACAAGGTTTTATTTAATTTGCTTTGTTCGTGTGTCTTTCCGGTTCAAAATTTGTAATCCATTTTTCAAGCACTTGCTGGCATCCGATTCAGCTGAAATTTGGCATACCTATGTAACTTCGGTGACAGTGCAATAATATGGTCCATGGAGCCATACAATAAATGATATGTAATTAATATGTAACATGTGAATAGCCAAAGGGATAAAATTTAATATTAAACAAATGAATGCGCACAAATGAAAGTATTAAGACAGATAATTAAACAACTTCTAATGCTAAAAAGTATAAATTTAAAAAATAAACGTAAAAAATCTTTTAAAAAACAAGCTTCTATTTATACTGTTGAACTAAAAAGTACAATATAATATTTAGTGCATGAAGGAAAAATAGTAAAACTACAGAAGAACCCCATCGTTGGTCACTGATCAATGGCGCAGGCAGTACATACTCAATGAAACTTACATAAACATAGAACTTTACAAAATTTTAATATTTTCTTAAAATCTTAAGGCGTGAAACGTTATTACACTTGAAATAAAGCTTCAAGCACTTAAGGAAATGTATAAATCTGTTAAAGTTCCATGTTTATGTAAGTTTTATTGAGAATGCACGGCCTGCGCCTTTGATCAGTGACGAAGGATAGGGTTCTTCTGTAGCTTAAGGGGCCAGTCCACTTTAAAAAATTTCAAAAAATTGAAAGCAAGCAAGACTCGAAGAGATCAACGATGATGAGTAATCAGAAGGGATTTTGTACGATGCAGGAATTGCCGATTGAGTTTAGGTAAGAGTTTTTCATAGCATGAACTTCAAACGCGTTTTTCTCGAAACAACTTTTTCAAAATCTAGCTCCATCGTATCTCTGAAACTAATAAACCGACTCTCTTGAAATTTGAACCACATATTGTAAACATGATTCGCAACAAGATAACCCTCGATGGTTTTGAAATTTTGATTGTTACCCTTTTTTTGCCAGACTGCGAAAAAACGCGTTTTTTTTACTTTTTTCGTTTTTCATCTGCCATTTTTTTATTTTTTGATAAAACTTTATACCCGAGGGTAATTTTGTAGCTGGTGTCATGCTGAATCTAATGGACTTTGATTTTTTGTTTCAGACAAGCCGTTGCCGAGTTGTGATGGAGCTACCTAGCCCACCTATTTTTTAGGCGTTACGTTGAACTATAGTTTTTGTACTTAACAATGAATAAAAAAGGATTAAATTTAAAAAAAATGTATTTCAAGATTTTATTTATCAAGTCCAACAACTTTTATATTCATATCGTTTATAAAATCCTCAAAAGTAAATCGCGAAAATAGCCTTTTTTCGCGGCTTCAAAGTGGACTGGCCCGTTAACTATTCAACTTCATATACTAAATATTATTCTCTACTTTTTAGTTCAATAGTTTATAAATAAAAGCTCGTTGAAAAAAAAAAACATTTTTTGCCTTTATTTTTTCTACAGCTTGTCACTTTCGAATTTTTCAAAATTTAAATAAAGTTTCCGGTCATACGAAAGTTTCATTATTATACTGAAAGTACATTTTTTATTTTTCATTTCAGATGTGCCTATTTGCCAGGACCACCTACGCCGATCGACCATGCAGCAAGTGCGTCTTGTCAAAATAATCATTGTTCATCAATATTAATCAAGAAAAAAAATACGTCGGTGAGAGTATGCATTGATTGTGCCTTAAATATCTAATAAAAATGAATAATCATTTGTCTTAAGAAGAAAAAGGTATTTTCAAAAATTCTACAACGGCGATCCACGGCGAATTCTGTAGCAAAAACCTTTCACTTACTTTCCGAACAGCTCGCCGTCCTGTATCGACTCGGGCAACTTTTTGTGCAACGTTTCAGGCAGGAGAAGCGAAACGGACCCGCCGATTAGGGCACACGTGCCGAATATAACCAGAGGGAAGGGCGTCCAGATTTCCGACTGTAAATCACCATAATTAGGCTCAATCAATGTGCGCGCCCTCGACGATATTGCGCAAGGCCAAGATATGCCCGTCAGATGGAGAGTTTCTCATACCAGGTGATTTATGTAGGGAGCGATGACGCCGCCTACGCGGGCGAACGTCGAACTAGCCCCAAGCCCGACGTTTCTCACGACCGTGGGAAATTGTTCAGCGGTGAATATGTATATCGCCCCGTACGACGAAGTTATCGCTAATTTGCCGACCATAGCGAGAGTCACCACCAGCCAGGGCATGTCTGTCGAATGAATCATCATCTATAAATAAACTACACGGAAGAATAAAGTCAATCGGGAATGCTTTTCGTCGATTTCCCAAGTGAACGAACGACGAACCCAGCTAAAAAGTCACATGAAAAATCCAAGTTGACGGTCTTTTTTAAATTTTCAAACGACTAATGAGCCGCGATGATTTACCGGCGGGAACGAAGAGCGTGGCGAGCAGAGCCAGACCGGACATGACCATGCATCCGCACAAGATCGTCTTTCTGCCCCATCGGTCGAGCGTGAAGATGAGGAAAGTGTAGGCCGGCACTTCGACCAGCCCCGATATCACAAAGTTGACGTAATCGTTGCCACCGAGATTCGACGCGTTCCACGAGAGCCCGTAATACGTACCGCTGTTAACGAGCCTGCAACAAATCTTATCGTTACGACCTCCTCTTCTACAGTCCAATCCAATATAAAAAATAAAAACAACTATGTCCGACCCGTACGCCGAAACGTAGACAAAAATATGAATATTTCATTACCAATTGAAGAACAAGAGAATCGATTTTCTCCGTAGATTCGGATACCGGAAGAGATCCAGCAACGAGGGTTTTCTAATGTCTGGAGCACTCTCGCCACCGCTCGTATCGTTGAGCAGGGCGTCCAGAGTATCGCGGGGTATTTCCACACCGTTTTCTTTCGAGGCTTGGTGCAACATCTCCTTCGCCTCGTCGACTCGTCCCTTGGTCAGTAGCCAGCGCGCAGACTCGGGTATTATCCTGGTTTATCGTCATTGTATGATTAGTTAACGCTCTATTCGTTTGCATAATCGTTATTACTAGAACCACAATTATAATAACGGAGCTCAATGAATAAACAATTTAAGGCCTTTGGCCACAGTAACGGGTATAAAATCATGTGCGAACTTAATAATTTTTATTCGTATTAAAAAGTGGTTCACTCATCATATTAATTACACACCTATTTAGTATGAATATCAAGCTGTTAGAAAAGCTATATATTTTTTTTCGATGTGCAAAATGGCCGACTACTCGAACCTTCTCGAGCCAGCTTTTTTCCAATTGGCGTGACAAATACCTTCAACAAATTTCACTCGATTTACTTCAAATTTAAAAGTCATGTTCCTAATTGCATTTCGCAGAGAAGTACGTACGGAATTTCTGATTAATCGAAAACTTTTCATTTTATGAGCAGTTATAACGAAATTTTTCATTGAAAATTCATTTCCTAAGTTAAAATATCTACAACTTTTGAATAAACCAATATTTTTCAAATTCCGTACGTACTTCTCTAGGTATTCTAATGTAGATTGACGAGAATTTTCGTTTTTTATTCTAGGTAAAAAATTGTGGATGATAAATGTCACGCCGCGGAGCGCCTAAAAAAAGATAACAAAAGAAAATATTGGTAGTGGGCCATGTTGTACATCGAAAAAAAAAAAAATATATATATATATATTTTTTTTTTCTAACAACTTGATATTCATAATAAATAGATGTGTAATTAATTTTATGAGGGAATCACTTTTTCATACGAAAAAAAATGTTAAATTCGCACATGATTTTATACCCGTTACTGTGGCCCAAGGCCTTAACGACAAATGAAAGACGAAAGAAATGGGGGCAGCCAATTTGCAGTAGAGAAATAAATATAATTAACAAATTACGATTAATGATAATAATGATGATAATTTTAAAAATTGTAAAAAGATGAGCTTACCACCAGTAGACGAGAAAAACGAAGCTTGGCACGGTTATGGCAATCTGTAACATTCTCCAGTCCTTGATGAGATAGGCAAATGCGGCAGTGAGGATGTATCCGGTCGTGAAGAACAATTGGCACCCAACACCGGCGACCAATCGCTTCGAGGGTCCCACCATCTCGAGAGCTGAAATTTCGAAGTCGCACGGGCAAAAAAGGCAAAAGGCGCAAGATTCTCAACGAAACGTGACACGTCATCGTGCTTGGACTTTTCTGTTTTAGTTTCGTTCGATGAGTAAATGAACGGAGTGGGCCTTACCGATAACATAAGCCACGAGAAAAACGCCGCTGGTCGTCGAGCCGACGATCAATCTGAAGATAACGTAGGATATGTATTCGGGTGCAACAGCGACTAGAATTCCGCCGACCAGCTGGATGACTAAAGACAGGAAGAAAATTGGTCTACGTCCAAATTTGTCGGACAAACCACCGAATATCATCGAGCCAAGCATGACTCCTACCATGAACAAAGCGTCCCCCGTAGCCCTCAGCCATGCTTTGTCGCAGACCAAATTCCACTGGAAGAAAAAACAGGAGTGAAGTGTGACAAAACATATATATATATATATATATATATATATATATATATATATATATATATATATATATATAAATTTAAAATAAACATTTTTGAATAAACAAATATATAAAAGATAATTAATGAATAATTCCGGTGTGCAGCAGTCCTGTAAAAATTCAATTAGGAGTGGATTTTAAGAGGTAACACCAATGTAGAATGTCAAAAAATTGATTTTTTTACTGACTTAAGGCGGGAGCCTGAATTAGAAGGTCCAAAAAATCGCATTTCATCATTGCTTAAATCGATAGATAAACTATCATCCATGAATATATTTACAAAGTTACAGAGGCCAATTGTAAATATTTCCGAAGATACAAGACCAAGAGCAGAGAAGTGATTGATATTTCCTCCTATTAGAAATTTTGAAGCGCGTTTTCTCCAGTTTTCATTTTCACGCTTTTTCCAAATTGGCGGGCGTGATAGCAAAAAAATAAAAGACCTATCAAATCCAACCAAAGTTTATTTTCATTAGTATGAAAATCTCTTCAAAGTAAATTAAAAAAGTAATTGAAAAAGTCTTTAAATAATTTTTATAGCACGTTAAAGTGTTTTTTTTAACACATTTTTTTCAAACCTGAGAAAAGTTATAATTTCACGATTTTTCCAGCTTTTTCTTAAGGCGATAAATGCCTTTGGAATTTTCAAAAAATCGATTTTTTACATATTTCGAAAGTATGATACCCGAAGAATATACTGACCGAAGGAAAACTCGAAATATTCAATATTTGCGGAGTTTTCGCATATATTCTAGAGCGCGGGGACAGTATGCGGTCAGGTAGCGAGTAAACTTTAAACGCGATTATCTCGAAACGACTTTTTCTAAAAACTGCTCGAATTGTAGCTCAAAAAGTTATCGACCGATTTGGGTGGAATTTTGGGAGGATACTCTCAGTAACATTATCGGAAGGATATACGTGAAGTTTGAAAGGTAGCGTGTAAATAAATAATATTTTTGGGGTCAAATATGTCGAAAAAATACTCGAAAATTCGAACTTTGGAGTAAAAAGGCTCCCAAATTTTTAATTTTGCACTTTTTCATCATTTTTTAGGTATATCCTTCCCCTCAATATGTCAGTAAACGAATGACACTTATTCAATTTTTTTCAGATAAACAGAAAAAGAGTGACAACTGCAGCACTTTTCGATGTCGCGGAAAACAGGCGTCCGAAGACCCTTAATAACGCCGCCATTTTGTTGGTCATCCGAAAAAAAGAAAAAAAAATTAACTTGACAGTTCCAATAAACTCATGTCCAAATTTGAAAATGATCAGATTATTTTATCCCCTCTAAAAGAATTCCCGAAAAATGCCTATTTTTCACGCTCCTAAAGGGATTTCTCGCCTTAAGGAGGTTGGAGCGTTAGCCACAATCCAAGGTTAAATTTAATAAAAAAATACATGTTATTGTTTACACTATACTGAGACTTTACGAATTTTTTGAACTTTTTTCACCACCAAACACCAGAGATAAAAAATAGTTTAATGTATGTAATTTAACGTGCGGTTAGATGGGCAAGACTTTCACATTAAAGGTTATGTAATTTTTATTGTTATTTAGCACCAAGATAAACCATTTATAACAACGGATTAACGCAAACTGAACCTTTGTGAACATTTAGAAAAAAAAAAAATCCTCATCTTGCCCATCGTAAACCATGGGCCAATAATCTCGTGACGTAAATATGAATAGGCATAATTATGAATTACTCAAAATTTCATTGTGAATTGTATAAAACATTCGTTGTCGTAGTTTTTTTTTCATAATAATCATCGATAATGTTATGCTTTTTCACGTTGGTTGTAACAGAAAAGTTTTTCTACTTTACGTAATAAAAATGTTAAAGTGCATAATTTTGCCCTTTAATTATATATTAGGTGTACAAATAAGTTTTAGGACACTTCGATTTTGTATCATAACAGCTATTCTAAATTGATTCAAAGGTCCCGCTCACTTATCATAGATGGCGCTTGATATGTAGTATCGAAACGTAAAGGAGTCATAAACATAACCTATAAATTCTGTAAATTAAACATGCAGACCGATAAGCTATTTATTAGACACTGCATTCGCTATGAATTCCATCAAGGAAAAAGTGTTAGGAAAGCGGGTGAATCGATATGTTCTGTTCTTGGAGACAACATTGTATCTAAAAGTACATGTGAGTATTGGTACAAGCGATTCAAAGAAGGTGATTTTGACGTTAGTGAACGCACGGGGCCTCCTGTAAAAGTGGACGATCAGGAACTGCAAGCGTTGCTGGATGAAAACTCTTGTCGAACGGAGAAACAACTTTCGGAACAGCTTGGAGTAACTCAACAAACTGTTTCTTATCGTTTAAAAGCAATGGGTAAGATTCGAAAAGGAACAAAGTGGGTACCACACTTTCTGACTCAAGAAAATAAAAACAGCCGTCTTAACATTTGTGTGAGTCTTTACAACAAGCAACGTAGAAAGTGTTCTTGTGGAAAATTGTGACCGGGGATGAAAAGTGGATTTATTTTGATAATCCGAAACGCAAATATCATTGGGTTGACCCCGGCGAGCCGACAACATCCACCCAAAAGCGCAATGTTCATTGTAACAAAGTCATGCTGTGCATATGGTGGGATATGAAAAGCGTACTGTATTATGAAATTCTCAAACCTGGTCAAACAGTTACTACCGATCGCTATTGTCATCAATTGATGCAAGTAAATCAAGAAATTGAGAAGAAACGTCCATTTTCTGGTAAAGGAAAACGTCCAGTAAAACTGCTCCATGACAACGCGCGGCCTCATGTGGGTAAACCGGTCAAGGATACGTTACTAGCGCTTGGATGGGAAGCTGTACCACACCCGGCGTATTCACCAGACTTAGCCCCATCTGATTATCATTTATTCCGGAAAATGCAGAACGATTTGTCTGACGTGCGATTCAAAACATTTGAAGAAGTGGAAAAATGGGTCGCTAAATTTCTCACCTCGCAAGACGAAAGTTTCTTTGCGAAAGGCATCCGCGAGTTACCTGAGAGATGGCTGAAGGTCATTCAGTGCGATGGAGATTACTTCGATGAATAACTGTGTTTTACTTCTTTTTTAATAAATCTTGAATTTTTTGAAAACTGTCCTAAAACTTATTTGTACACCTAATATTTTAAAAAATTAGCATATATAGAATAAATCTGTACCTCGTATGCATTTTTTGAGGTTCATTGAAAAAAATAAAAGAATAAACCGTCATTTGACTCAACTGAATCGCTCCAACCTCCTTAAATCACCCAGAACAAAGATATATGACAATTGAAAATTTGATTGGTTTATTTGGTTCAGTCAAGAATTACGAGCTGCATCTTTCCCAATTTTCATTCTATTGACTTCAAATTTCGACCACATCTCTAAAATAACATTCCGAAGAGAACGTACGGGATTTTCCACGAGTTCATTACAACATTATTTATTAACAAATGATTGTCCTTTTTTTCTGTCGAAAATTAAGTTCTTACTTTAAACACTTGCCAATTACACATAAACACCAACTACACATTTCTCTAGCTAGACTCATGTAAATTAATGGAATTTTAAATATTTGTTTCCACATTCAAATTTGCGTTAGTTATACTGCGTGCCGCAGAGCGTTTCAAATTCGACATGCCTCACGAGAATTGCTCCAGTGTTACCATTTTGTATAATTTTTCAATATAATTTTTTTTTCGTTCACTTGAATATATGACTAATAACATCCTTGAATATTCAATATTATATTATTCAAAATAATTCAATTACTATAATATTATATAATTGTAATAATATATTATATTATATTATTATGTTCTTACTTGTCCATCCACCAATAAAAAAAATCACGAAAAATCGCTTAATTGTAGACGTTTACAGTGGTGTTATCTCTTTAAAAAAAAACTCCTTTTCAGGGAATATTTCGTACCTCGGACGTAGTCGTGCTGTGGTAAACGTTCGTGTCGAAGACGTAACTTTTGCAGGGTATAGTATTTTGGTGCATCGGTTTCCTTGCAATTTCGCCCGTGTATGCACCGGCGTTATCGTCGACGATAACCGACACATTCGTTCTCGTTAAATTCAACGCGATATCGAGAGCCAATTTCGTCGCGCATTGCGACCAACCGTTCGTTTCTTCGTCCCACGGATAGCTCGCGTTCATTACCTCCAAAGGAACGTTGTACGTCACGTTATTGGCATCCTCGTGTGGCAGCACGCATCTGTAATTGTCACACTCGTACCATCGTGACCGGACTCGGAGGTTTTTTGTTTTTCTTCTCGCAGACGATCATTTTTATTCGGAAAACGTTTTTTTTTAAATTTATTCATTGAATCTAAGCAATTTTTTATTAAAATATTTTTCACGTACTTTGATACTTGTTAGACTATCAGCTTTTTTCACTTATGACGATTACTGCGAGCAATGACTATAATGGCATAATCACGACGTTGAAGTTTGCAGCGTTGGTACGCAAATATTTTTTTTTCTTCTTTTCACTGCATTAATTATTGTCATTATCAAAAGCCTTTTTTTTTGCAATCTGAGGTCGTGGATCTCCAATAAAAATACGGAACAAAACGTTCGAGTGATTTTCACAGTCCAAATCGGCCAAATAAATTACGTCCGATTGAATAAGAAAAAAAAGTTATTTTCGTTGCGTTTCAACGATACTAAAAAATTATTCAATTCTTAAACCTCAACTTTATTAATAATAAGGCAATTTACCTCGTATTCATTTTGGCGCCGAGGAACACACCGGCGAGTTTGTGAAAGGCGCACGATATCGCAGGAAGACAGAGCAGCAAGTAGATTCGAAGTTGATACCGCCCAAACTCCCCCATTCGCAGGATAACGTCGTCGTAGGCCATTCTGGCCGATTTGTTTTTTCACTGTTTATCTTTATGCGCGGTTTTTTAAATTCTTTCTACTTTATAAAATTAAAAATTAAAACGTTTCCCCGCCCGTTGCTTTCCCTCGCTTCGTCGTATTTCGGGACCAAGCACGGATTTATTGAGGCGTCACCTGTCGATACGAGAAAATAAGAGTCAGCGATCGATGGAGCTTGGGATAGAAAATGTGTTGCTCGCGTACACCGAGTGATCGAGGTTGCTAAAAAAATTTCGAAAATTCACGATTTTTTTTTAAGGTTTTTTAAAAAGATTTCTCCACCATTGTTGAGACTTAAGGGGTAAGGCCACTGTAAATTTTTTGAAAAATCGATTTTTTTTTATTGGCTTAAAAAATAGTTTAAACCCTCTAGTTTAAAAATAGTTTAAATCCTTTTAACTTCTTTTTTTAATTTTTTCCAATAAAAAACTATTCGCAAAACTTTAAACGCGTTTTTCTCGAAACATGGTTTTTCAAAATGGCACGCAGCATAACTCGAACAATTTTCATTTTTTTTACTTGAAATTTTAACCAGATGTGAACATTTACATTATCTTGAGAATGTCGACCGGAATTTTCAAGAACTTTATTTATTGATTTTTTATTAACAAAAAACTTGCCGTTTTTTTCGTCAAAAATCAATTTTTTTTTATCAAACGCACGCCAAATCCACAAAAATTGATACTTTTTAAAATCCGATCGACATTCTCTAGCTATAGCCCTCTAGATTAATGGTTTTTTTTTGTTCTAGATTCAAAAGTGCACCAGTGGTGCTGCGTGCCGCGGAGCCCTGGAAGCAAAACATGTCCCGGGAAGATAGCTGTGGAACCGCCATTTTGTTTTTTTTTACTGTAAAAAAATTTTATAATAAAGTTTAATGTATGCCCGATAACACCATTAAAAGTTTTTTTTCAAATACCTTTAATTTCGGGAGCAAAAAATTAGTGAAAAAACCTTTTTTTTTGGGCCGTTACAGTGGCCTTACTCCTTAAGGTATGTTTGATTACTAATTTTGGCTGTTGCATGGTAGTTAAAAAAAATAATCTCTGAAAATGGCGGAGGTATGACTAAAAAACTAATTAACTAATTCTGACGAAATTTGGTATAAATATTTCCAACCTTACTGTCTAAAACATGACCCTAAAGGTTTTTGAGAATTAAAAAAAAGTATTTTGCATTGGAAAATACTTTTTTCTAATATCATATCCTAATCCTTATAATACAGTATAATGTAAAATCCTGAGGATCCTAAGGATACAGTATAATGTAAAAATACAAAAAGTATATTTCATTCGAAAATTTTTTTCGGTAAATTCAATCTTTTTGCTTCAAAGCGTACCATTTAATCGATTTTCAACATTTCTCACTTTTTCTTGGTTCACATTCTGCGAGTGAGTGTCAATAAAAAACCGGAGTCGAATCGAGCCCGATTATGCAGTAGTGCGGTGAAAGAGAAAACCTTTTTTTCTGTGAAATTTGTTGTTTTATTACTACATGTAAGTGAGCTACGATAGAAAATGCTCATAGATATTTTTTTATTTTGTGTTACTATAGTAAATTACCTATTTAAAATCCCGGTCATAAAACTAAAAGCAAGTGTCCGTAATGCAGGAGAGTTATGTGCAACGAGCACCGAATGTACTTATGCGTCGATTGCGGTAAATGTGAATAATAATAAGTCGTTAAAGTAAAAAAATGCGGAAAATATACGTTTTCAACAATTAATCTGCCGAAGGAGTCGATTCCATTGTTCACTATCCCGAAAATGCGCAAATTCAAACCTCCGAATAAATATGCTTTTTAAAAAGACGGTTGACACTGTCTTTTTTCGTATCTACAAAACTTCCTCTTTAAGGGGTTACGTAGGTTTGAAATTTTTTTTAAATCATTTTTTTAATTTTATTATTTAGTAGGACAATATGTCTAGAATATTCTCTCAAAGTTTAAAGTCAATCGGAGTAAGAGTCTAGGAGAGAGAGAGCCTTTGGGAATGTCTCAAAAACTAATGCACCCATCTTATTCAAATTTTACAAACTTCTTCAAAATAGCATTGCATACAGCTGTGCTAAAAATGCAAATTTCAATTTTTTTTTTCTAAATCCCTTGTTCAATCACGAGCTATACTTATCTACTAACAGTACAAAATTGGTTTTTTCATTTCAGATAAAACTATCATGAGTTATCCTGACCACCACGAGGGCACTTTTTTAAGGGTCTCCGGAAACCAGGCCCCACCGGCTGAATTTCCCAAATTGTTGGATCAATTTTTTTTTAATATTGTTGAAATGTTGCTCTTTTATATGCGTAACATTTTCTAATAAAATAATTAATATATTTTTTTTTACGAGAAAAAGTGCTTTTTGGCTTCGAAACCCACGTAACCCCTTAACAATCTCAAAGACCTTTTTTATATTAAAAAAAATATGATCTTTTTCGTGCATGTACGTATTTTTCAACGCATCTTCCACTTCGAACGAATGTTTGAGCACTTGATATTTCTTTTTCTTAAAAGATAAATTTTAGGCCATAAAATAAGGATCATTAACAATAAAAAAAAGACCCTACAGAAAAAACGCATGTTTACCGAAATACAACGATCTGAAAAACATCTGGGGTCAGATTGACCCCATCTGCCGTTGGAGGTTCGTGGCAGAAGTGTGCAGTCGAAGGGTTAAAGATTAAACATTTTAAATAATACACGGAAAAAAAGAAACAGCGAAAATCACAGCATAAACCGCATGAAAAACAGGGTGCCATACTTCATTTTACAGTAAAACAGAGTAATGTAAATCCTGTCCTGCAAAAATGACGAATTTTCCTGTACACACTGAGATTTTTACAGTTACACTGGCTTATTTACAGTTCGGTATTGTGAATACATCAGTGTCTTCAGTAAAAATATTCAACTGTAAAATTTACATGAGATCACTGATTTTTATACTGTACGAAAACTGCAAGGGTTACAGTGTGAACTGTATTGAGTACAGAGTGATTCATTAAATTGTACAGTGTGGCACGGTAGTTTCACTCTTCTTTCGACAGTTCGTGACGTAATCTGTGCACTCTGAGATTTTTACAGTTACACTGATTTATTTACAGTTTAGTATTGTGAATAAATCAGTGATTTCAGTAAAAATATTCAACTGTAAAATTTACATGAGATCACTGATTTTTATACTGTACGCAAACTGCAAGGGTTACACTGTACATTGTATTGAGTACAGAGTGATACATTAAATTTCACAGTGGGGTACGGTAGTTTTACTCTTCTTTCGACAGTTCGTGACACTATCTGTGCACTCTGAGATTTTTACAGTTACACTGGTTTATTTGCAGTTTGATGTTGTGAATACATCAGTGATTTCAGTAAAAAAATTCAACTGTAAAATTTAAATGCGATCACTGTTTTTTATACTGTCTGCACATGAGGCACGAGGCCAGGACACAAAGGATTGCCAGTTAGTAGTGCGTGGTTGATGGGACGCGGACATCGAAATTTGTGCGACAGAATTCAAGAAATTATAAAGAAAAAGAGAATTAAAAAAAAAGGCACGTTCTTGTCTAATTAGGACTTGTCTCGCGCGTGGGGTGAGGCACGTGGCCAGGACACAAAGGATTGCCCGTTAGTAGTGCGTGGTCGATAGGATGCGAACGTTGAAATTTGTGCAACATAATTCAAGAAATTATAAAAAAGAGAGAATTATTCACAAAAAGGTACGTTCCTGTGTATGTGATTGATATTGTAATATTTTCTACACATTTCTCTCAAACTTCTTTTATGGATAAACTTTTTTGTGTGCTCATTCACTTTATTATATTCTTGATATATATATATATATATATATATATATATATATATATATATATATATATATATTACATTGCTTACAATATACATTGTAAGCAAAGGTTTCGTCGAATTTTTTTACCTCATTTTTATAATCAAATTTACAGTGTGACGTTGTGAACGGTATTCACTGGTTAGGACTTGTCTCGAGCGTGGCGCGACCAGGGCACAAAGGACTGGCAGTCCTTTCAACGCTTCAATTGTTCTTTCAGCGCTATCTAATGTTATTTTTACCCCTAATTTTGTATAATATATAAGTTGTGGCACTATTAAATTACGGGGTTCATCAAGTTTGACTTACAGGATTAAAACAAGAACGTTTCCTGTGTTCACACTGTAAAAAGCAACGGTTCAAAACTGAAACTATATCTGTTGCTAACCAGTTTCTAGAACAGAGGACTTCACTGTTAAAACACCTACATAAACTCTGTCGATATAACTGGCGCATTCAGTGTACATAATACAGATTAACCAACTGTCAAATTACAAGTTTTGTTAAATTTATATTACAGTATTGAACTGTCAAAATTTACTTTTGACTACACTGTATTTTGGACTGTGTGTTCCAGTAAAAGATACAGTAGAGCGGTTCGAGTCCGAAGAGGACAGTATAGGGGCTGTAATAATTTACTTTGAGCACACTGTATTTTAAGCACTGTGTTTCAGGTAATATCGCTGTGCAATCGCTCGAGTCCAATGCGAACTGTGAAGCCCCTGTATTTTGTACTATTTCTTTTTTTCCGTGTACCACGTGACAGCAAAAAGTAGCAATAAATTATACCCTGAGTCTCAAAAATGGTCAAGGAATATTTCCTTCTATAGAAAATTGATGAAAATCATATTTTTGTTCCTTGCCTAAAGGTATCTCCCCCTTTAAGGGGTTAGGCCACAGTAACGGGTATAAAATCATGTGCGAATTTAACAATTTTTTTCGTATGAAAAAGTGATTTACTCATAAAATTAATTACACATCTATTTAGTATAGACTAATCACTCGATTTGCTTCAAATTTAAAAGTTATGTTCCTAATTGCATTTCGCAGAGAAGTACGTGCGGAATTTTTGATTTATCGAAAACTTTTCATTTTATGAGCAGTTTATGAGCAATTTATGAGCAGTTATAACGAAATTTTTCTCCGAAAATTCATTTCTTAAGTTCAAATACCTACAACTTTTGAATAAAACAATATTTTTCAAATTCTGTACGTAATTCTCTAGGTATTCTAATGTAGATTGACGAGAATTGTTGTTTTTTGTTCTAGGTAAAAAATTGCGCATGCTAAATGTCACGCCGCGGAGCGCCTAAAAAAAGATATCAAAAGAAAATATGAGTAGTCGGCCATTTTGTATAGGGAAAAAAAAACATATTCTTTTAACAGCTTGATATTCATACTGTGTATGTAATTAATTTTATAAGTGAATAACTTTTTCATACGAAAAAAAAATTGTTTAACTTGCACATGATTTTATGCCCGTTACTGTGGCCTAACCCCTTAACAAGGTGCAGCTGACCCTGACCTGCGCGCAGATCATATTCTCGAAACAACGTTTTCAATTAAACATATTCTTATAAGACGTATTCTTAGACATATTCTTTATAAGATCGTCCAAAGCATAGCGTAGGATTTTTGCGAACCATTTGTCTCAGCGGACGAACCGTAATACATATGTTTTTTTAATATTATAAAAGGAAGTTTTCACAAATTGTCATTAAATATATACCGTAACCGTAGGAACGTAAAATTATATTTAATAGTTGAATAATAAAAGAGTATTTAATTTCAATACTTTTTAGGACGAATTTTATATTCATTGATTTGAATGAAACTTGGTCAGAGGGGCGACGAAATATATGGGGTTACAATGCCGCGTCGCTTTTTTTTTTTAAATCGAATTCCATCGATACCCAATTTGCATACCGATCTCCCATCGAATTACGGACGGAAATCCCGGAATTTTTTATTTCTCAATTAACTCGCGAGACGATGATTATCTCACACGAGGATTTATCGATCGCGCCGACGTTGATTTACCGTAAATGCGGTTTATTTTAGAATAATTGGGAAATTATCCGACGCGCTTCGGAACCGTCCTTGGATGAAATTGCCGTTTGTTCCGCGTGCATTGTAGATCTATTTATTAAATTAAGCAGCGATTTGTCTCGAATAAAATTATTGCGGCGTGACAAAAAAAATTTTAAAACAATTTGATATTTTTATGATTTTTTTGAAAACCTCTATTTTGTTGCCAATTCAATTTTTGCAAGTTTTTAAAATTTTATTTCGAACTCTTTTACCAAACCTTATTTGGATGTACGTCCGTTTGTCGCATCCTCAATATATATATATATATATATATATATATATATATCGTTGAATCGCGCGAAATCCGGTGCCAAAATTGATCGAAGATGTGACTACGAGTGAAGAAAGAGGCCTCGAAACTGTCGCGAATCAGAAACGTTCCGAATTCTCATCACGCAGAAACTAATTTCGAGCTAAAATAGTCTCTGCCGCCTGAGAGTAATTTGCCTTCGTATGAGAATAGGCCAGACATTTGGAGAACTTGGAGGTGAGAAAACGGGCTAAAGAATCTGTCTCCTTCGCTTCTACTCTCGCGTCGTCTTTCTATCGACTCCGCGTATCCGAATTCCGATCAATTTGTATTTTCGCGAGGGTTGTCGCAAATCTGTCGAGTGGACGTTTCGTGCGCCTCAAAAGTTTGAACAATACGATAAAGTAAAAATAATAGTAATAATAATAATAATAATATCAAAACCAATAAAAAATTTCTTTCCATTTTGATAAGAGAATTGTTTTATCATAATAATAACAGAACAATATACAAACAATTCAATTTATTATAATCCTGATAATTCAATATTGTCATTATTATTGCATACTTGAGAATCGCAATAAATTGAAATGAACTTCATTGGTATAAAAACGGACTGAAATTTATTATTTTGCCGATTATCATTTTTATCTGAGTAACGTTATTACATTGTTGATGACGGGTTTGTGAAATGTGCCGAGTACGCCGAAAGACACGAAATTATTAATTTTTTAAATTTGGTTCGTTTCAATTATGATTTCTATCTTCTTTTTATATTATTTGTCATTACCCGATCGCGCGAAACACGAACAAAACTGAACAAAAGGGAAGCCACGCTAAAACTGCTGACTTTGCGTTTGCGCGTTTAGTCTAATTAGCCGGTAACCTTGCTCGAGTTTTTAAAGACACACATACCGTTGTCCATTATCCGAGGTATATGTATAAAATATTGAGCAGCGATCTAATAATTAAGTACGTGCTCGTACCGCCTTAAGGGGTGAAATCCAAGGCATATGTAGAAAATATTGAGCAGCGATCTAATATTAAGTACGTCCTCGTACCACCTTAAGGGGTGTAAGTGTGTAAGTACTTGCTTGTACCACCTTAAGGCGAGAAATACCTTTAGAATTTGCAAAAAAATCGACTTTTTTTTACATATTTCGGAAGTATGATAGCCAAAGAATATACTGACCTAAGGAAAACTCGAAATATTCAATATTTGCAGAGTTATCGCATATAGTCTAGAGCGCGGGGACAGCATACGGTCAGGTAGCGAGTAAACTTTAAACGCGATCATCTCGAAACGACTTTTTCAAAAACTGCTCGTGTTGTAGCTCAAAAAGTTATCGACCGATTTGAAATTTTGAGAGGTTACTCTCAGTATTGAGTGAAAAGGCTCCCAAATTTTTAATTTTGCACTTTTTCATTATTTTTTAGGTATATCCTTCCCCTTAATATGTCAGTAAACGAACGACACTTATTAAATCTTTTTCAGATCAACAGAAAAAGAGTGAGAACTGCAGTGCTTTTCGATTTCGCGGAAAACAGGCGTCCGAAGACCCTTAATAACGCCGCCATTTTGTTGGTCAGCCCAAAAAAAATTTTTTTTAACTTGACAGTTATAATAAACTCATGTCCAAATTTTAAAATGAACAGATTATTTTATCTCCTCCAAAATACTTCCCGAAAAATACCTATTTTTCACGCTCCTAAAGGGATTTCTCGCCTTAAGGCGTAAGTGTGAAATTTCAAAAATACGATTTCTTCGTTGCATAGTTTGATAGGGCAGGGTTTTAACTTTAATCTGCAACGGGGATTTCGCGAAAAACCCGAAAAATTGGCCGAGTTATGAGGATTTTTGTGAAGGGTTCACTGCGCTACGACGAACTGCCCCCTGTCGCGATTCACCCTTTCTTTCTTTCGCCTTTTTCTCGAAACGGATTTATTAAACGGCCTAAGTTCTATTTGAAAATCTATTCGTACGAATTCACTTCGAATTCGGACACAGCATAGTTTACAATATTTTCTATCGCATGACCAAATGATTTATTTAATTTCTTTCTACATTTCTCAACAAATGACAAAAGTTGTTTTTTCCTCGAAAATCGAACTTTTTTCCTCCAACTTGGCATTTTCGTAATTTTCCGAATTTCGAAAAAGTATTCGGCCATACGAAAGTTTATTTTTCATTTTAGATCACCCTACTAGCCAGTACCTGCATCGATTGGCCGTGCAGCGACGGCGGCACTTTGTCAAAACAATTATAACTTCATTAATCATGAATTATTGTCGATAAAGAAAAGCTCAAACTCGGCAAGAATTATGTATCAATAGTGTGTAAAATCCCGACCTCGTCATCCCGGCTCTCTCATTACAAAAAATATCGCGTAAATCTCACTGCGAATCATCCTTACTCTAGACTCGACGTAAATTTTTCAAACACGTCACCATCCTATCGGAAAGATCGCCTCATTTTTCTCAATTTTCAAATTAACGTCACATTTTTTTTCTTGCATAGACACAACATCATTGGCGAACACCTCAACGTACCGACTTTCCGCCAGCCCAAACAAACCTATCGATTCTTTTCATTCGCCAATCTCGTTGACATCGATAGAGCAACAAAAATTTACATACCGAGCAAGCGTGCAGGAAAAAAAACAGCACTCGTCTACGCGGTTGGCAAAAATGTAGCGATGCGATAATTTCTTCGACGAGGTCAAAACTCACACCGGACGATATCAATCTCGCGCACAAACCTCGTCGAATTTCGAACCTAGTTAAATTTCGTACACTTGTTGCGTACACACACGCGCGCGCGCATCGTGTGCATATATATATATATACATATATTTGCGTATGTGAATCGGTACACAGAGAAAGAGAGTGAGAGAAAGAGAGAGAGGGAGAGAGGAAGAGAGAAGGAGAGAGAATCGTGTCTTGCTTCCCGCGCGATGATTCGACACGAACTGACACGTATACGAGAGCTCGTTTTGAGTTTTGCCGGCAAAGTTCTTGACTGTGCAAACTACCAGTCACAGCGAGGCCCCCGGTGAACTCGCTTCAGCCAGTCGCAAGTCGAGGTGAGCGAGGTATGAGAATTCTATGAGATTCCCTTTCCCTCTCTCTCTCTCTCTCTCTCCCTCTCCCTCTTTCTTGCCGTGCCCCTTTTTCTTCCCTTTATGCAGCCTTGGCTGTGACAGCGCTCGAGCCGAGCAACGAGTAGAAGAGGCAAAAGACGAGTGCGAGGAAGACAATGACGAAGAAAAAGAAGGGGTGCGACTGCAACCCTAACTGGCGGCTTCCGTCGACGCCGCTACCGATCTTCAGAACTTTTCAATCTCTCATCCTATTCGCGATCCCCAAAAGTCCTGGCGCCTCTCGCGGCCTAAGGCAAAAGCTCTGCTAAAGCGTGTCTCAAAATGATCCGACATTTTAAATTGCGCGCCATTTTTTTCGTGGCGAACATAGAGTACTAATGTTTGACAACTCGCATCAAGAAGTATCGAGATTTAGTCACGGAGAATTGCACGGTCGAGCAACGCAGAGAAGTTGTGAAAATTCACTACAAAAATGGTTAACATTTTGCAGAGACGGTTCGAAAGATCCGCACGTCGTGTTATCGTGCATCGCGGCGATGTGAATTGGCCACCAAGATCGTGCGATTTGACGCCGTTGGACTTCTTTCTTTGGAGTTTTCTGAAAGGAATTCAGTTCGCAATTATGCCAAAATGTTATTGAAAATTTCGTCAACCGAGTATACGTCAAGGAGGATACTGTGTTCCACACATAACCTCCATGTTTGTATCTTATATTGAAATAAAAATATTCATACTTTTTAAATAGATAATACGCTTTATTAATACATTAAAATGTTAGGTCATTCTGAGACACCCTATAGTATAGTCAACTTTGTGAAAATACATTCATAACAATGGTCAAAATTGAAGAAACGAACTATTACTCGAGATTGTGCTGTGTTCCAGGGTGCAAGATGGATAATAAAAGTGAATCGTCGTTCCATTAGCCAACTAAAGATAAAGTCTTTTAAAAATAATGGTTGGTGGCTCTGAAAGTGACCTACTTCACGCCATCAATGCAAGTTTGTAGTCACTCCACAACATTTTTTCTTTCCAAGTTCGTATCTTTATAAATAACGAATCGAGCAATATTAAGGGTTACTTCTGTTATATGCAATGTATAAATGTAATTTCAGATGTCCCTTGTAAAAAGTATGCTCTGATAAAGACAATCACTCATTTTCGAAACCTGCGAGTGACTCTCATAACCTTAAAAAATATAAATCCAGAGCTGACAGAGCTAAAAAAATGTTATTCACTGCAGTGGAATCTTTACAATCCACCACGGAGGTAAATCCAATAGCCAACTTGCGGGAAATCAAGAACGAAGTAACTGTTTACGTTAAAGGCTATACTTTAACCGGCCATATTGAAATATCACTGCCGCAGATCTAGGACGTGAAGATCGCCAATTAAAATCGCTGGGATTTGTCGAAAAAAAAATAAAATTTGTTTTCGAATCCGTGCAATATTTTTTTCATCAGATGTAGAACGATTCGAATTTTTATTATTCTCGAAACCTTGTTTTACGAAAGGACGTGAATCGTATCTCAAAATCAATTCGTCCGATTCCGAAATTCGGACGAAGCATAGTTTATAACATTTTCTATCGTGCGACCGGATGGTTTTTTCATATGTTTATTCATTCGTTGATAACAAATTATTAAAAAGCTATACCAGTGTGACACTTTCATAAAATCGATTTTTTCTGCCTTTTTCGACAGTTTATACTTTCAAGAATATCATTATCATTTATATCAATATGTTATCATTTATATTTATATGTTATCTTGCAAAAATCGATAGTTAAATCTTTTAACGCGTTTTTTCTCGAAATTAGTTTTTCCAAATTTGCTGACATTATAACTCAAAGAGCAATTATCCGATTGACTCGAAATTTAAACTGAGTACTCTTGAATATATTTACTCTACAATGACGTAGGATATTTTTGATTGAATGAAAATTGACGATTTCGCATTGAAAAAAAAACGACCATTTTATCGCCAAGAAAACAGACTTTTTTCATAACCACGCTATTTTGTTAGATTATGATATTTTTCGAAAATCCTACGTCATTGTACATGAAATACCTTCGCGCCTCGATTGCATTTAATTTGTTTGCGTTAATTCCATTTGCCCGGCAAGATGCGTTTCCTTTCAGTAAAGTGAAAAAAATGTGGCAGATGTTCTAAAAATGGATATTTTTTGTTTACTCGTAATTGTGTTAGAAGACGACAAAAGTGAAGCTACATATATAATTGCTTTTATTCAAATTTGACAAAAATATATTGTTGCTGCAGCACTTAATAATCTAATAAACAAAACGTTGTCTCTAAACCGAAATTAGCATAATTATGAAGACTAGCTTCGAGAGTGGCAACATTTATTTACAGCCTCAAACTCGATCTAAGAGAAACCTGTTGGTATCTGCTGAAGACGTCAGGAACGTAGAAGAATTAAGGGGTCTTCTTACTTTAGACGCTAAAAAAGGCTGTTTTCAGGCATTTTTAAAAATAGGTTTATATTATAGATATCGATATAAAAGTTGTTACACTTAATAAATACACTTTCGAAATATATTTAATAAATTTTATTTCTTTATTTAAGTCACTATTTATAGACGAAAATGGTAGTTAAAAATATCCTAAAAAATGGTACGTCTGCACTGTCGATGAAATCTCGGAGACGGACCATTCGAAACAAAAAAGTCAAACGGTTTTAGATTCAATATGCTAATGGCTATAGCGCATATCATACGATTGTTGATATATGCAAAAATAACAAAATGGCGGACATTTTTCGAAAAAAGCGTGTTTTTTTCACGGTTTTTGGCCAAAAAAGTAAATATCAAAATTTAAAAAAAAATCCTTGATATGCGCTATAGCTATAGTTGTAAAGAATATGTGGTTAACATTTTATAAGGATCGGTTCAGTAGTTTCGAAGATTTTATCGACAAGCCGTCGAAAAACGTTGTTTCGAGCCAAATGCATTGAACGTTTGTTTGGGTTGCGCCTTTTTGGCGTCTAAAGTGAGAAAACCCCTTAAGCACCAAATTTAAACTTGGGTCGAGTTTTCTGAACTATTAATTAGAGTTGTGAAAAACTAACTAATTAGAGAAATTGTGAATTATGAATAATGCAAGCTCGTGTCAGAAAGGCGAACCTCTATTTCTTTAAAGCCTTACGAAACTTCCTTAGACCACAGTAACGGGTATAAAACCATGTGCGAATTTGACAATTTTGTGTCGTATGACAAAGTGATTCACTCATAAAATTAATCACACGTCCATTTAGTATGAATATCAAGCTGTTGGATTTTTTTTTTCGATTTACAAAATGGCCGACTACTAATATTCTCTTTTGTTATCTTTTTTTTAGGCGCTCCGCGGCGTGACATTTAGCGTCCACAATTTTTTACCTAGAACAAAAAACAAAAATTCTCGTCAATTTACATTAGAATAAGAGAAGTACGTACGGAATTAAAAAAATATTGTTTTATTCAATAGTTTGGACTTAAGAATTTAGAAAGAAGAGTTTAGAAAGAATTTAGAAAGAAGAACTTAAGAAAAAGAATAACTTGGACTTAAGAAATGAGTTTTCAGTGAAAAATTTTATTATAACTGCTCATAAACTGCTCATAAAATGAAAAGTTTTCAATTAATCGGAAATTCCGTACGTACTTCTCTGCGAAATACAGTTAGGAACATAACTTTTAAATTTGAAGTAAATCGAGTGCAAATTGTTGAAGTTATTTGTCACGCCAATTGGAAAAAAGCTGTTTCGAGAAGTTTCGAATATTCGACCATTTTGTACATCGAAAAAAAATATATATTTTTTCTAACAGTTTGATATTCATACTAAATAGATGTGTAATTAATTTTATGAGTGAATCAATTTTTCATATGAAAAAAAATTCTTAAATTTGCACATGACTTTATACCCGTAACTGTGGCCTAAAGCCTCAAAGGTATAACTGCAGCTAGACATTTGCTGCGTTGTTCTAACTTCCAATTCGCCGCAGGGAATGGATACAATTTGCATTCACTATTTCTTCCGGTATTTTTGCCATTTATCACGCAGTATTGGTCGTGGACCATTTTTAATAAAACAATATTTTAACTTTTGTTGCAATAATCTCGTACTACGCTCATGCAGAATTTGCAGATAAATAGCCGAGTTTATTGAAATTTTTGTCCATTGCGGGCGCTGCGTTCAATTTCATTACCCCGAAGCCTATACTCTGCACGGAGCCGATATCCGCGTACACAGAGTCGGTGCGTAAAAGTCTGATGGGCGATCATCGAGACTGGAATCGGCTGGTATGCAACATCCATCACCGCCATAAGCGACAAATAGTGTGAGCGCTTGCTCGGTGTGTAACGCGATCATGCTAATTGTGAGTAAATATCGTGTTCACATACGGCCGGAGCCTGTATCCTTGACGTTTCAGCAGGTTTTTTTTTCTTCTTCCTTTTGCAAACTCCGTCGTGCGTCGTCGTCGCGACTACGAACCTCGTATGAGTGAAATACCGCGGGCTGTAATAGCAGGCCCGCGAGCTACATCGCACGACGAATTTGCATAAAAATCATCGCACCAAGGCGCCAATCACCGTGTGGGTACTCAACCGTAACAAACTATCGTGTGAGAGCGACCGAATTGATTGCCTACTACATACGTACACACTAGGGTGGCACAAATTTTAGCTCTGTTTTTTTCCTTTTTCTCACCATCCAATTATCTTCTTTAATGAAAAAAAAAAAATTTCGCGGAAGTTGCGAGCCGTCAAAGAATATTTAGCGGTCCCTCAAGTTTCCCCACACTGAAAAAAAATTCGTTCATCCATCCAAAATTCAGTTGGTTTAACAAAATTGTATCTTTAAATACGTTCAACTTGATTTTTGGTATGGTGTTGAAGTTTGCATCGTTGGAACGCAACGAAACTTTCGTTTTACATTTTATTTTCCATATTTTTATTTCTATACGCGATCTTTTTTTATAGATTCACAATATAAATCGCTAAATAAATATCTTAAAAAATAATTGAAGAACTTTTGTCGGTGAAATGTCCCAAATGAAATTAAATTCGTTGCAGTCCAACGATGCAAACTTCAGGATCGTATTTTTGATTGACATAACAAAACATTATAGTTGGGCAGTAACCAAAGATACATTTAAACTATCTGCTTGTTTAGCATGTCTGAGCAACTGTTAAAACAACCAAATTTCGAGACAACAAAATGCATTTTGCACATTCAACGATTCTTTTTTCTCAGTGCACATATTCAAATTTTCATTAAAAAATCGATCTTTTTTCGCCCACCTCTTACTCATGAATTTTACGCTTTACAATTTTTTAATTAACCTCGCGAAAGCTCTAGCTGGCCAATGAATATTTAGTGGTCGCTCAAGAGCTTTGAAATTTCCAATTTTCGCCAACTTTTTTAATAATCTTTTCACTCATAAATTTCATGCTTTGTAAAATTTTCAAAACAATCCCGTTTTCTTTAGAAACAGATTTTTCAAATTCACCTCACACTTCTAAGCCTATGAAACGACCTATAATTTTGTTTACGGACAAGAGCTTTAAAAAATTATATTATGAGAACAAAGATTATAATTCTTGGGTTGGTAGTGTGGGATGAATTTGGAAAATCTGTTTCTAAAGAAAAAAGGATAAATTGTTTCGAAAATTTTATAAATTTATGCGTGAGGAGAGTAAAACAATGACGAAAATTGGAAATTTTTGAGAGGCTTGAGCGACTTCTAAATATTTTTTGACGGCTCGCAGCCTTCGCGACAATTTTTTTTTCGTCACGTGATAACACCACTCTAGGATTTTGGAAAAATTGTTTTTTTTTTGCGTTACAAAATACTTTGGGGTCATAAAAACAATATGCAATTGGTCCTGTAGCGAAAAAAATGTTCAAAACGGTTCAATTATCGATTTTTTTTTCTCGAAACCACTTTTTTCAAACTGGGAGGGCGGATTACTCGAACACCTTTGCATGGATCGATTTGAAATTTTGATAATAGCTTCACAATTACATTCTCTATGGGAGTACGTAGCCGTTTGTTGATTAAATGTAAACATGATGTTTTTTCAATTTACTGCTTATTTTGAGCACACAATCAATTTATTTATTTTAAAGTGCGCCATTTTTTTTCATAATTTGATTTAAAAAATTCCTACGTATTCCTATAGCTCAATATATAGATTATATTTTTGTTATCTTTGTTACAGGTCTCCTACTTTACGAGAAAACCGTCCTACCGTGAAGCTAAAAAAACACGTTTTTCAAGATTGGCTCTGGATTGGAAAATTATAATAAAACATTTTTTTTATACTTTAATATGTGTTAAATAAACCCTCTCAAAAGAAATCATATTCCTTTTTTCATACTCCCAAAATAAATTTTCAATGTTAGGGCTTATTTTCTGCCGCTAGGGCGGTGTTATCCCTTAACCCTTTGCGGCACAGTGTAACACTGGTGTTACACATAACTCAATTCAGATTTTGACGATTCAAAAGTGTTTTTTAATTAAATATGGCAGCTGTAAATGCGTTTCAAGATTCCCAGGACTTCAATAATTACTAAAACATACCTATTAAATTTTTATTTTTCACGTAGCGGGTGTCATCAATAACGAAAGTGCAACAAAAACATGCACGTAAAAAAAATGTATGCTTCAAAAGGTTAAACAAGATAATTGGATGATGAGAAAGAGGAAAAAAAAATAGGGCTCCAATTTGTGCCACTCTAGTGCACACACATACAGCAGAGAACAAATGGCAGTGGAAGTATCGTCGCTTAATATGCCATAACGGCGGGGTAAAGTTAATTCGGCGAAAAAAAAGCATGTTTTTAAGATTTTTTTTTGCGTAACGAATAGTGTTCGTTTATTGAAAAATTTACATATAATAAAGTAACATGTGAACAACATTCTTCTAAATTTGCATTGCAAAATATTCAAAATTGAGCGAGTGAAAATTAAACCCCGGAGGCGCCTCGAAAAAAAGTTGGTTTGCGGTGTGCACCATAACTCGCAGCAGAATCATTTGAAACAAAAAAATCAAAATGCATTTGTTAAAGGAGATGTTTCTCGAGGTAATGACGGGAGAATTTTTTTTTTCGATTTTTCGTAGCACTTGGGAGCCAAAAACCCGATATTCGCTAAAAAAAATCGGCTAATTTGTTGTTGAAAAATTAGTAATTATTAAAAAAAACAAAAAAGCTCTCGACAATACCTGGTGAATTATGTGAAGAAGTACTGTGCAAAATTTCAAAGCGATTGGTCCAGTAGATTTTGAGTTATCGTGCACACGGACTTCAAATATGACAAGTCTCAGAGAAACGGTTCGAAAAACGCAGAAGAGAAGAGAACGGCATGGAGCAATAGACGCTCAAATACTCATAAATTCGTCAATTTTACTCCGATCGACTTGAAATTTTAACACAATATTCTTGATATATTATGCATTCATTTAAAAAAAATTTTTAAAATGAAAAAAAAATTTTAATACTTTACCCCGCCCATAAACAAATATTCAGCGGAACATTTTTATTTCGAAATGAATGAAAATTATTATAATCTCAATGAACATCATCCATACTTTTTCCTCATGAGAGTAGTGGGATGACGAGATCGGAATTTCATAGATAATTGATACATAGTCTGGGCAAGTTTAGGTTTTTTTTTAGAAAACTATTGATAAACAATGCGGTTATTATTGTTTTTACAAAGTGCCACGGTTACTGCATGGGCAATCGATGTGGGTGGTTTTCGCAACTAAGCTGATCCGAAATGAAAAATTAAAAAATCGTACATTTAGGATGATAATGAAACTTTCGTATGACCCGATATTTTTATGAAATTGTAAAAATTACGAAAATGCCGAGCTGCAGAGAAACAGTTCGACGTTAAAAAAAAACGACTATAATCATTTGTTACCAAGAAATGGATGAACTTATGGAAAAATAATTCAGTCATGCGATATAAAATATTGTAAACGATGTTCTGTACGAATTTGACGTAAAGCGAACGAATAGATTTTGAGATACAACTTACGGCGTTTCATGAAACGCAGTTTCGGGAAAAACGCAAAAGAAAGGGTAAATCCCATCAAGGCGGCTGTAAGAAAATCCTCATACCTCGGTCAATTCTTCGAACTCGTCCAAAATCTTCATTGCAAATTACAGTTAAGGCGACGTAGAATGGCGTTAAAGTTTGCCACGAAGTTTATTATTTTAATTCCTTTATTTTTGTTATAACCAATAATTTGTTATTATCCATTAAGGCCGTAGATCCCTAATGAGAATAAGCAAATAATCACCGTTTCGGTGATCATCGCGACTCAAATCGGCCAAAAACGTGTGCAGTAGAAGAAAAATTAATTTTGCATTCATTTCAACGATGCATATTTCAACTTCATAGAGTTAAGGATGTATCACGTGACGTATGATTGCGAGAGATAGCTGAAATTTTGGAACGGAGATTTCCCAGAGGTGAATAATAATTAGGGCAAAAGAAAATCCTCAAGCTCCGAGTGCGGGACTTTTCCAGTGTCTGATGCTTTGTTTTTTTCTTTAAAAAACGCAACCGTCTACGAGAGAACTCGGTTCGAATGTTTGTGAGGTTATGTTGACCTTGTCAATGGCCGTACGGTGTTGGGCTGGTGGGTAAATTTCAAATAATAGATATTCTCTTCAGGCAACTCAAATTGAAGAGAGAAGTCCAACGCATGGTGCAGGAAACGCACATTGAAGGTAAACTTATCATTACAACGATAGAACTGCTAGTAAAACTTTAAATTTAACTGCAAAATTTCGTACACTTATTCAGTGTAATAGTAGTTTAGTCTTGACCGACGTTTTTCTTAACGTTTTTTTTTTTCGTTGGTTTCTAACAATAAAGGTGTCATTTTTTCTCGAAAAAAAAAAAAAAACGGAAAATATGTAAACCTTTTTTTTGATGATTGAAACACGACGACAAAAAATAGCTGGGTCAAGCCTAAGCCAATATTATCTATTTCAAGGGAAAAAAAGGTTCGTCGAAAGGTCCTTCACCAGATTGTTTATAACTTTTTTAATAGTTGATATTTTCAAATGAAATTTGATACACAACTTCGTTAACGTACATACCGTGGCTTGAGGTTACTTTCGTGGAGTTACTTTGATAAAAACTTTGTTTTGATTTAAAATTTTAATTACGAAGTTCCTGAACGCGACCCAAAGTTTTCTTTTTACGGTTGGCAAGCTTGAATGTCTCTTTGTCATCACTCAGACGCAGACGAGCAGGTTTAAGTGAGCGTAAAAATATAAAAAACGTAAGTAATGAACTTAAACTATTATTTATGCTCGAATAACTTTAAAAATAACAAGTTGAGTGTGGCAATTACATGTTTTTGGTAACAATCACCTTGTCAGATGTTTATTAAACTACAGCATTATGCTTTGTTGTGTGGCATAACCTCAAAAACATATTTTTTGGGCAACCGTTGTTTCGTTGAGGTGTCTTTGATCACTTTGACGGGGTAACATTGATCATTGGTCAATTTTACCCTTCATTATCTTTATTGCTAGTCTTGGAGTATTCTCAGGAATTTTCGGCTTTTGATAATTTTTCAAATTATAGGTCTCAATTGTAGGTTAAGAAATGTTTCTAGTCTGTTCGGTAGGAACATTTCTTAACCGACAATTCTGCAAGTCTGTACCAAATCACACTAATTGTAAGACAAAAAATATCAAATTGTTATTTGGTATTTTTTTCTCGTTTTTTTTTCTCGACTTACTTTAAGTGAAACACGTTCCTAATGAAACCAATGTGTGCTCGTTTTGTGATTTAGATACCTGGGTAGACATAAGTATTACAACTTGTTTTTGCTAATTTTTTAATGTTTCGAAGTTTATGGATGTGTTACCGCATGAATAAATATAAAATACCAGTCGTTTATCAATGAGGTTGATTTTGAAACGTAAAGGTGTAATATTTGTTCAATAAAAGTAACCCCGAAACAATAAAAATCGTTGTCGATTGCATTTTTTAAGTTGGCCGAAAACATAACTCAGACCATTTTCAGCCGACTCACTTGCAATGTTGAATATATCTTGAAAAATACATTGTCTGTGGAAGTACGTAGGATTTTTTTTTTATATTGCATAGTTCATTTGTTATTACGAATTATCTGACGATTTTTTAGGCAAGTTTTTGGAAAGTGGAAAATTTCGTCAGATAATTGTTAATAACAAATGAAATATGCAATATAAAAAAAAAATCCTACGTACTTCCATAGACAATGTATTTTTCAATATATATTCAACATTTCAAGTGAGTCGGCTGAAAATTGTCCGAGTTATGTTTCCGGCCAACTTAAAAAAGTGCCGTTTTCAGATAAATGCTGCACAGCCTCCATTTTGGAATTAACCGCTTCAAAAAAATTATTGTATACAGTCACTGATGTATGTATGATAAAAACGCTTTTTGTAATGTCGATTTATTTTGTAGTTTTTCTGAAAAAAAAAATTCCCAAAAAGCCTATTTTTTCGGCCTCTAGAGTGGCCTAACCCCTTAAGACAAAGAGGGGTTTCAAAGTAACCCCAAACTCAGTATAACTTTAATCAGGACTAATTATTTTTCTTTCTCATTTATTTTCAAATATTTCAAATCGTAAGTTGGAAAATAAAAAGACCGATAAAAGTTGATGTCTCCAGTAAAAAAAAAACTTCGATATTATTTGAAGAAATATATTGATTTTCATCTCAAAATTGATCAAAGTAACCCCAATCCACGGTACAAATATCTGTCCAAACGATTTTTCAATCATCTTACATATTCCTTCAATGAAAAAAGAACCTCGATTTTTAGGTCATCGCAGTAGCCTAACCCCTTAAGACCCTAAGCTATAAAACTATGCAACGAAAAATCGTACTTTAACATTTCAAGCTAATCCCCTCCCCCCCTCCTGATATACAGGCCATTCTGAAAACTTGTATGCGCTGATATCCAAAGCGGGTCCGAAATATGGTTTCCCCAAGTGTGCGCGTGCGTACGAAGAAAAGGGTGAGGTCAGCAGAAGGGTTTTGACCGTGATCCGGCTCAAGAGCCGGCTACAGCCGATTTACCATTTCAAAGCCATGGCTGAGAACGACGACGACGACGCGAAGAAGAAGAAGAGAAGGAAGCGCGAGAGGCTTTTTTTCTCTCATAAAAATTCCTTGGCTCGTCCGAAGCGCGCGGTTATCACCTTTTAGACATTGAGTTTGTCGACTTGGTCGTTGGCCGCGCCACCGCGGTGCTCCCGCTCGTTCTTTTCCCGCAAATAAAAGCCCGAGTGCGCTTTGCCGCGTCTGCACCACCACCAATAATGGCATATATAACTCGAAGGCTATTTGTAGAGGCTCGTTCTCTCCGCGCTAGTTCCCACCGCGCTCGCCGAGTGAATACCGCCGCACGACTGGTTTTCGTCGCGAACCAAAAAATCCTCGCTTCCCGCTCTCTTGCTCGCTCTTCTTTCTCCGCGCTCTTTTTCTTGCCTCTCCGTCAGTCTTCTTCTCCCGATGCGCCCCGGTACATTAACTCGCACGTTATTGTGGTGCAACAGTGGGACGAACGCAATGGTGGCAAACCTGTCCTTGCCTCGCAAGGGCGTTCGTTCGCTCCGCGAGCCGAGGATTGGCAGTCGATCGCGATCCTCGCTATCTATACTCCTCATCAACGAATTATTTCCATTCGCAGAGACGAGATCTTCTCCTCCCCCCCGCTTCTCCGTTTGCCGTAAACGTAAATTGCGGCTGCGCGATTTGCAACGAAATATGGCAACCTGTGCGAACATCGCTGTACTTCGATAATACAACCGTGAAAAAGGTTCGGAATTTTTCGTACGGGCTCCGTCCGAAAGTGGCGCTGCTAATCCGCTCTCGCGTATGCTGCGCGGAGGAGTACCGTAAAACAGGGTTAAATTGACATTTAGGGTAACTTAGTTTTTGGGACTACTTTAACAGAACACCAAAGTACGGTTTACATGTGTTCAAATTTGTTGTTCAAGTTTATTACAAGGTTGCTAAAGTTGATTGTAATATTGCTCAAGTTGACTTTGATCTCAATGATAATTATAAGACTGATGAAGTGCCTATAATAGTACCCCAGGGGCTTGATATTTGACGAGCTTTTATTTATTGGGAGTACAAATAAGTCTCCGCCGTTTCACAAAAGATGGCGCCACCAGGAGGCTATGGTTAAAATTTTCAGATGTAAAACTCCATATCGTAAAGTTGGACATCTGGCAAGACCATAACCTTGAAATATTAGCGATTTTGTATCGACATCACAGCATTTTTTTCGTGCGAAAATGTCGAGTTTTGAGTCGAATAAGCGTAATTTGCGGGAACTTTTGATGTACTTCTTTAATTTGAAGAAATCTGCAGTTGAGGCGCATCGATTGCTTGTACAAGCATATGGTGAGGCTGGTTTAAGTGAGCGAAGTTGTCGTGAGTGGTTTCAAAAGTTTAAGAACGGTGAGTTTGACGTCGAAGACAAAGAACGTAGCAGAAGGCCGAAAGTGTACGCAGACGCGGAATTGGAAGCATTATTGGAGGGAGATTCGTGCCAAACGCAAGAAGAACTTTCACTTACATTAGGAGTGACTCAACAAGCAATTTCACATAGTTTAAAATCGTTGGGGATTATTCAAAAGCAAGGAAATTGGGTTTCATATAAACTGAAGCTGAGCAACGTTGAACGCCGATTTTGCTCATGTGAAATGCTGCTTGCTAGGCATGAGCGAAAGGGTCACTCATAATACTCAATTGGGAAGTTTTACCCCACCCGCCGTATTCGCCAGACTGTCATTTATTTCGATCGATGACGCACAGTCTATTTGAGCAGCACTTCACATCATATGAAGATACCAAAAATTGGATCGATTTGTGGATTTTCTCAAAAGATGAAGCGTTCTTCCGACGCGGGATCCATATGCTGCCAGAAAGATGGGAAAAAGTAGTGGCTAGCGATGGACAATACTATGAATAAGACATAAAGTACCCCTCTTTCAAAATATATACCCAATTGTTTATTTAAAAAAAACGGCGAAGACTTATTTGTACTACAAAAACTTGACTTGGTGTGAGATGCAAAACGGAAAATCCATATTTCACCCATTTCCCGACTCCTTAGAGCTCTGAAATTTTGCAAACATGCGTCTAAGAGGTGACAATGCATGGAATGTGCATGAGAACATATGAATTGGCTCTGAGTGCTGTCGGATCGTACAATCGTTAAACGGGTCCAATATGTATAATAGGTTAAAAAGGAATGTCCAATAGGTGGTGCGCCAGCATCTATGATAGATGCCACCTATCACAGGTCTCCAGGATTTCTCCTGACAATCAAGCAATAATAACACCGGTTCGTTCAGAAGGATTAATCCCTCTTTGCAAACATTTCGGAGCTCTAGTAAAATTAATTAAAGACTAAAAAGAAGAAAATAATTTATATGTAAAAAAAATTCTTTCTGAAACCAGCTTTTATGGAATATATACTGAAAAGTAGAAAATAATTTATTTTACCAAGTCACCTTATCTGACTAAATAAATCTTGGGGCGCTCAAAATTTGGACATATAATCTTTAATTTACATAAATCCGTTAACATATCAACTGTACTTAATTTACTGTCAAACAACCTTCTTATTTCTTAAATAAAAATCCTGAAACTGCGTATAAACGTGATAATAATTTCTCTAATTACTATTGTGTCAAATTAAATACAGTCAATGAAACTGAATTGGTCAAATTTTTTAACATTTAGGAAGTTACGCGCCCAAGCTTTTATTTATAGTCACATATGGGTGAGTGGGTGAAAAAATGTTTTTTCTACTTTTTAGTCGATCGAATAATAACTTGTTTAAAAAAAATTACACACAAATTTATGTCAAATATTGTCGTAATAAAGATGACAATTGGATTGTAAAAAATCGTTGTTTTTCACTTAATTCCGTGTCTAATGCTTACATTTTTTTTAATGATGTCAAAGTAACCCTTAATTTTTGGCATAAGTTGCATTTCAGGGCTTTATCCAAGAAACCCCACACTCGAGGTTACTTTGACCTTAAAAAAGGTAGAGGTGTAGGGCTTGACTTTCTTATATATTTGATAGCCAAAGGACACATTGTTCTATTGGAGCGAAAAAGTTGGAATTTAGGATGTTAAAAAAGTTATCTACAAAAAAACTTTTAAAACCTGTCCACAGTAACTCCATATTACCGTAAATCGTTCTCTAAGTTTGGCATACGAAAGGGTTGAGCGTTCCAAACTCTGTACTGTAACCGCAAGATTTTATAAAATACAGTGAAAGCCCGATTAAACGGGGCCGGGTCATCCGTGGAGCGGATTAACCATGCGCCTCGCACGTGCCGACCAGACACGGTCGCTCGCCTCAAACGCGAATCCAAAAACGAACGAAATCAACAACTAGCTTTTTTGAAAACCAGAAGTAAAATATGGCCCAATATAGCGTTGATGATTATCATTAAATATAAAAAGTCATGTATATACTACCCCAAGACGGTCACACCTCATGAGAATCCCGTGGTGGTCACATGGGGTGTGTCACACCCCAAGCACTTTAGAGCGCTGTAGCATTTCGTAGAATTATTTTGGGAGCTCAACAATAATTGAGAACATATTTCAAACGTTTCTCTATTATCCTATCCAAGAACGGAACGAAAATTTTAGTTTGAAGTATGTTTAAAAAATTCTTGAAAAAAAATTCGCGAAAAAGCCCTTTTTTACAAAAAAATGCTGTATTTTTTTGTTTTTTGACATATCAACAAAATTCAAGCAGGGTCTGATTTGTGAAAGCATTCTCTTTCTGGTGAGTATAATAGTTTTTGTGGATTTTTTAAAAAGTATATTTATTCCGCACTATGAACATGCGGGTTTCAGCGGCAGAATGATGTACAAGATGTCGATGGCCTGGGGTGTGTCACACCCCATGTGACCGTCTTGGGCTACACTAAAATTGAGATCGGATTAACAATTGTCAAAAGTTGTATAACATTTATTTCGGATTGACAGTGGTTTCAGTTATCCGTTGATCGTTCGATCCCGAACATCCCGGTTAATCGGGGTCTTACTGTAAGTGTTGGACCGAAGAGACGCTGGTGTAGATCGCGTCTGATATCTTAGGCATATGAGTATGTTATTCGAACAAGTATATAACCTCAATTTATTTTCGATACCAATCGAAAGCATGCACTGCAAATACGAGTATAAAGAAAAACCTACAAATATTCAACTACCCGAACATACCTTGAAAACGAATCTCCTAAAAATACTTGAATACCATAAAATACCTAAAAACAAAAAGCTCAAAAATACTGCAAAACCCGTTACAAAATACCCTAAAATGGTTAAAACAAAGAACCCAAAAATTCCTAAAAGCCGAAAATATACAAGAAACGTAAAAAAACTTCTGAAAATCTAAAAATATCGAAAAACCTAACACGTCTAATCTGACGAGAATAAAACTGTACAAGGTGCATAAACCCTGATAAGGGTTTGAGCTAAGGTGGAAGTAAGGGGTTGAGCTACTATAAAATTTAAAAAAATCGATATGCGCTTGAGGCAGCTCGAATTGAAGAGAAAGATCTAACATATGGTGCCGGAATGGCAAATTAAAGGTAAACTTATCGTTATAACGATAGAATTTCTAGTAAAACTTTACACATGTTTTTCTCAAAA
The DNA here is from genome assembly GCA_964007375.1 of Ophion obscuratus. Classification (NCBI taxonomy): domain Eukaryota; kingdom Metazoa; phylum Arthropoda; class Insecta; order Hymenoptera; family Ichneumonidae; genus Ophion; species Ophion obscuratus. The sequence continues at coordinate 12,765,362 of OZ023323.1, forward strand.
CTATGTTTTTCAAAACGGTGTACACGACTTCTCGACATCTAATGAACGGATTGACTGCAAAATGTCGTAAACTTATTCAGTGTCATAGCAATTTAGTCGTGACCGACGTTTTTCTTAACATTTTTTTTTCATTGGTTTCTAACGATAGGGGAGTCATTTTTTCTCGAAAAAATAACGAAAAAATGCAAACATTATTTGTTGATTATTGAAACACGAAAACAAAAAATAGCTCGGTGAACCCTTAGCCAATATTATCGATTTCAAGAAAAAAAAATGGTTTTTTATTTCATATCAACCGGATGGCCGAAATCACGTACACCGTTAAGGCCCTAACGTCAAAAAGTCCTTTACCAGATTGTTTACAACTTTTTTAATAGTTAATATTTTCAAATGAACTTTGGTACACAACTTCGTTAATGTACATACAAATATATGTATCTAAACGATTTTTCAATCATTTTACATATTCCTTTAAAAAAATTACCTTGACTCTTGGTCGTCACAATAGCCTAACCCCTTAAGACCCGAGGCCATAAAAATTTCCAACAAACAAAGCGTATCTTCGAAATTTAATAATAAAAAATAAAAGTTCCTAGAAGCCTAAAAATGCACAAAAACACACAAAACACCTAAAAATCTAAAAATACCTAAAAACCTAACATGACTAATATGACGGGAATAGAAATGTACAGGGTGCATAAACCCTTATCGTCATAGCGCAAGACAAGCACAAGAAGCGTTAACGCCAGTGTGCCTCGCGTGCGCCGACTTCGCGGAGTTGCGATATCTCGATATACGTGCACAGCGACGACAGACGCGTCTGTTAGTTACAGCCGTGTCGCCTAATCGTCGTTGCTGACATACGGTATACCATGTGTCAGCAAAGACGGGGACAAAGCCTGCCTCGAAACCCTTGGCTCGATCGCGGACACATACACCAGAGGCGTACGGTTTACCGTGAGAGTCATTATCGGCGACCGGCGCTGCCGATTTTTATCGCCAGCCATAGGCACGTACATGTGTAATGCGCCGTCGCTGGTTCTCGACGCGGTTACATTTATACATCGCAAGTCAGCATTTTTATTTCTTACTATGACCATCGGTACCTTTGACCTCGAGGAACATAAACCGTTGGTTCGAGTTCGGGTTTGGGCACGCTCGGATAACAGATAGACTTTTAAAATAACGAAATGCTCAAAAATATCTCAAAAGTTTTGGAATAGCTATACGTATTGGCTAACGGCATACATGGCTGTTTCGAGGAACGTTGACGGAGCAATACGGAATAAACTAAATTAAAGCAAATACGGAATAAACTATTTTTCAGAACAGTGCAAGTCGTATCAATATCCATGCGTCTGATTCGATTCAAATTCGGACGAATAATAGTTTGTAACATTTTCTATCTCATGGCCGGGTGGTTTTTTTTCATGTATTTATCCATTTGTTAATGACAAATGATGAAAGTTGTTTCTTTTGTTGACAAATCGAACCTGTTTTTTTCTAGAGCTTGGCATTCTCATACTTTTCACATTTTTAATACGTATCCGGTCATACGAACGTTTCATTATTATACTAAAAGAACATTTTTTCCGATTACCATAGTTGCCAGAACCAGCAAAACCGATTAGCCATGCAGCAACGTTGTCTAAATAATAACTTCTTTCCTTATTAATATTTTTTAACAGCAAATGAACTCAAACTCGTCAAGACTACGTATGAATAGTGCGTAAAATCCCGACCTCGTCATCCCAATACTCTTATCAGAAAGAAATATTGAAAAACGACCTTTTTCTGAGCCCTAAGCAAAAAAAAATCACCTCTTTCTACACGAGAACACTAGGTCGCGCTGTATTCGCAATCCTAAGCTCCTTGTGGCTGTATGTATCGGAACATCCAAGAAACCTAGATACTAGGAGACTAAATTCCAATGCAAAGACACTACTAAAAAAAAGCGTACCCGAAAATGTGACTAACAGTGTTGGCGCTGCGGTGCCGTGGACCCCTATATATAGTAATATATTGGTCGACGAGGTGAAAGTGATCGGATGAGGTTTTAACCTCACGACACACCAGGGGGGTGACACTCGTATATATTCCCTTAACAATCGGTGGCCCCGTTATTGACGCCACGGGAAGCAGCCCAACATGCGGCGCTAGTAGTCACCCGCGTTACCCCCGCAAAACGCCTTGTCGCATTATTTCATCATTTCTAACCTCCGCAACCTTGACATTTTCTTTGGTTCTCTCCGTTTTCTCGATCTCGATTTTTTACTGGAACGCGTCGAAATTTGAGGTGTTCTGCAGTTTAGTTTAAAAACAAGTCGATTTGGTGTAAAGCAAAAGTGATTAAATAAAAAACACTTTAGGTGGTTTTTGTTTTTATATTCAACAATGCCTGCGTACATCGTTCGTGGCTGCACGTTGGGTTTGTAATTTTTTGGAAGATCGTTTTGTGGCTTGTCGCCATTCGGCACGGGTTTTCGATTCCATATTGTACGATGTGTATCAGCACGAAAAACTCTCTTTCCCGTGTAAGGAACACGCCGATAATGTTCTTTTACACTCAATTTAATGTTACGTAACGATGCGAATGCAGCAATGTTCTGCACGTCTCAACGCTGAGCAAAAAAAAGATAATCTGGATAAGAAAAAATTATCGAACTAGTGTATGATGTAATGAAAAATTAATTTTACATAATATAATTGTTATTGCTTTACATTCAAAAAATATTTTTCTAATACAATAATACTTTTATATGTGTAAATATCCTATACCTTCCCTTGTAAAAGTGTACTCTGGAATTGTAATATACTAATAATGGATAATCCAAACGCGTCGTCTACGTCGAATGCAGACGACGAGAGAGGGTCAAAACAAGGGGTACACGATATTCGAGGAGTGTCACTCTTGTGCGACACACCGAGCGTGACAGCAAACGTGAAAATTTCCGTCGATCTAGGCGCCATAATATCCACATGACAATTTGAAGAAAAACTCGTTCAAAAGCGACAAAAGGAGAGTCTTTCGTGTAAGCATACGTAATATTCCGACTGAAAACTTTATCGCCTGTAGAGTAACTTATTTTATAATTGGTGACAAGAAACTTTCTTGTTAACTGAGTCTGGATAAGAATAAGTTCTCTTTTGTTATAGACGTTACGAATGATATACCATGCGTATCAATCAGCGTATCGCTTCGTCTTAAATTTTATTATAACTCGGACACGTAATCACGAATGAAGGTTAGGTACATCAGCTATGATCTATCTTACATCGGGCCCATGCTTTGTGTATATCTATATATATAGGACTCCGGAGCACCTCAGCGCCATCCTAACTCGTCACCGTTTTGGGGACGAGTTGAAAGGCCGAGTGTGGCCTCCAGTATCTAGGCTCCATGGGAACATCGATCGTGCCGGCGTTTCACCGCGCCTCCTCCGCGGCGCCAGTGAAAACTGCTCGTCTCGAGCTTCTCCGCCAATAGCACGATCATGCCGTCGCCTCCTCCTTCGAAACAAGCCCCGCTTCCAAAGCTCGTACTTAACCACGTATTTTTTTTTCGTTCACGGATTCCTCGCAGGCTTCTCTGTCTCTCTCTCTCTCTCTCTCTCTCTCTTCGTCTCTTTCCCTCTCGCTCTCCCATTCTTTTTTCCCCTCTTTTTACACCGCACACGAGTCATGCGCTATTGGCTATTTTCACTTGACCCCTACACCCGCCGTGGCTGCACCGCTAGCGCTATTTGCGATTCCACCGTGATTAAATTACTGATTAATTCGCGGCGTTTGTCCCGTATATATTTATAGACGCGTTTAAAGGCCAATACGGTAGGAATGAGGAGCGCGGACCGTGGCGAAAGGCTCTCGCATCATCGTGTCTACATGCGCGCGAGCGCTTGTACGCGACGCGGATGCGATTTTGCCGAGACGGAACGTTATAGAATGCTTAGTTTCAACCTCGGGCCGATGTAGCACCTCGTGCAGCAAATCGAGCCGTGAAAAAACGACGATTAACTCGTATAAGTTCCCCCACACACACACATACATGTACACATATGCCGATTCACACGTCGAATAGGTGCGAATCAGCAGGACAAAAAATGCTCGCGGCGAATGAACTTTGGAGACCTCGAGGGTGTTTCGCGTAACTGTGTACACATTTTGTTGGACTCGTCTGATATACTCCATGGCAAACGAGCGTGTGTAATGTATCGTATAGAAAATGCGAAATGTAGATTTTTAGGAACTCTCAGCTCCCGCGGGTGTTTATCACTGGACTCGCTAAATTACCCAGATTTCCCTTTTTTCTCCATCAAAATCCATTTCGATATACATCAAACTCTGACAGAGCATATAGTTTATAACATTTTCTATCGCGTGATCGCACAATTATTTTATCCATTTATTATTAACTAATTATTAGTTTTTTTACCCGAAAATCGAACTTTTTTCTAGTTTGGCATTTTCGTAATTTTCAATATTTCTGCAAACTACCCGATCGTGCGAAAGTTTTATTACTGTGCTAAAAGTATATTTTTTGAATGTTTTCTTTTAGATGAGCCTCGTTGCCAGAACGAGCCACACCGCAGCAACGGCTCCCTTAGTCAAAATAATAACAACGTTATTGTTTATCAATATTTACTATATTAATAATTTCGCGGAAGAGGGGGGGGGGCAACACATAATAGACTTAATTGGGGCCGCCCCCCTGGGTACGTCCATGCCGAGGGGAGAAGAGTGTCCAGGGACTGTATTGTAAAAAAAGCCGTTACATACAAGTTAGAGGTCCAAAAAACTTAACCCTACGGTTGAACTTTTTGTTTTTTTTTATAGAAATAGCCAGGGTATTGAGCTCTGAATGACTGACTGACGGAGAACTTCGTGATATTTTTTCCCTAAATATTATTTATTCATTTCGGGTAATTCTCTGTTCGAAAATTGACTCGCGCACTCATATGTCACGTGATATACATGTGTGTGTGTGCCGGTAGCTAGGCCCACGTGGCGAAAGTGTTAGGACCGGCCGGGGAGGGGGGGGGGGGGAGGATCGCACATGAGTCGCGTCGTGTCGTGCGACCGGCGCAGACAGCGCCTCATCGAACCACCGGCGGTAGCCGCTGCTCGCGTGATCGCATAGCGTTTCCGCGAATTGCTGAACTAAAAAAAAAGCGTACACATTATATCCTGGTGTTGGAATTGCTACGTGGAGAAAAAAACAAGATTACATCAGTGATCGATGACAATTTGCCTTCGCGACGAATCGTGTGGGCTCACCTGACAATCGAGAAATCCTTAGAACGTTGGAAATTTGCGTACGATCGTTAAACACGTCAGAGACTCATAATCGAAAAGTTGGTATGTGCGAGCGGGCGCATCGTGTAACGCAGTGGTTTCGTCATCGGTGACGAGGCACGCGACACCTCGAGCCACGAGGATGACACACGATGAATTGGTTAACTTTGTCAAGGCGGGGGCGGAGGTGAAGGATAAGGAGGGAAATCAATGATCGAAACTCGGATGCACAAAGTAGCAGAGGCGATAGAGCGGACAGAAGCGACGCTCTGCCGTACACACCCGACACGAAGAACACGAAAAGAGAAACGCAACGCGCGACCGGCTGCGTAATGAGAAACAGAAGGGAGCCAGAGAGTCCAGGACCGGCGGGAAGTCAGCGGCGAAAGCGAAACCTTCGTCGCGGCATGCGCACTGATGCTCCACTCGTGGCTGTTGCATTGGTTCGCGCTTTCCTAAGCGAGACTACGCCTAGCTCACTTGTACACGTATTTGTTAGGATCCGCGCGCGCACGCGCCCGTGTATGTGTGTGTGTGTGTGTGTGTGCGGCGCTATTTTGTATGGGAGAGACGTGTACGCCTGTCGTTCGGCTACTCGACCGTAGGGGGAATTCAGAGTTGATTCGCTGCGCTCGTTGCGGATACTTTCAAGGGATCCGCGTGAGCTTAAAATTTCTGGAATACGGTTTTTTCGGATTGCAGATGGTTTTAGAGATTTTTTTCCCTGAATATTGCAAAATTTAGGTATGAGATTTTTCGTGGAGCCGTTTTTGCCATTTTCTCGAAACTGTTTTATGCATTTTGGAAAATGACTTTTATAATTCATTCGTAAGCTTGAAACTTCTCAAATACGGTTTTTCGGGGCATAGTTTTAGAGATTTTGTCAACGAAAACAAAATTGAGGTATGAGGATTTTTGTGAAGCCTTTTTTGCGTTTTTTCTCGAAACGGTTTTATGCATTTTGTTTATACGTTCTATGATTGATTCGTTCGAACCCAAACAAACTTCGAATGCGCTTCTTCAAAGCGGCGTTTACAACCTAGTTTTCATACGTTTATCCATTTGTTGATAACAAATGTTCAAAAGTGTTTTTTGGGGTCGGAAATCGAATTATCACTTACGTAACGTTACGAAAGTCTTATTTTCATACTGAAAGTACATTTTTTGGTTTGTGCTTTTAGGGTTTTATTTTTCGGTTTTTATTGCGTTATATTATACTGCAAGTACATATTTTATTTTTCACTCGAGATTGCGCTAGTTCGATTCGCATATTGTACGGATCAATGGCGTAGATTAAGTATCGATTGAATGTTACGACCGAACGAGTCTTTCATTGACTTCAATTTTGGCGACGATAGAAGTCTGTCTACGCGTTTGATGTAATGCGCCGAGTACATGGGAGCCGAGTGGTGGATCTATGCGCGACGCTAATAATGGAATGACATATTTAATGCGGACAGCTGCTTTTTATTTTTTCCCGACGAACAAGAGAATGAAAATGTTGACTTTGTATGAACGTGTGACAAGATGAGAGGCACTAGTACGAGAGTCCAAACTCGATGAGGGAAGCGGTAGGCACAGCGTTCGCGAAAATGTCAAAAGTTCAGGTACAAAATTTCACCACCAGGGTCGCTCCGACAAGGAGTGACCGAGCGATATAGCAATAGCCACAGCACAAAGTGAAAGTGACGGCAACACTCCGATCAGCCCTAAAAAATTAAACATTCTGACGAAACTAAAGGACTGATTCGTCTATAAAAATAATCCTAAAAAGGTTTTTTGTAACGCAATTGCTGTAATACCGCGAGCGGGAGCACAAAAATCGAAAGTACTTGAAAAACAAAGCGAAATTCCCAGATTTAAAGGATTAGCTTTGTGATTGGTACTTTTCGTAAATAATAAATTATTCAGTATTATACATATAACGATAATGAAAGACATTGGAAAAGTATTAAAAATCTACTTTACATATACGCGGTTTGAAGTTTAGCTGAAGGCATCCAAATAACTCGTAATTTTGATAGACCCTCGGGCAAAAATGATTGTAAATACTTAGATACAATTATACAAAAATGATATACAATCATATATATTTATATAGGTTTATATATAATTGTATATAACTCTATACATTCGTATATATAATCCGATATAAATGTACTCCCATCAAATTTGATTTGATAAAATTATATATAGTGTTGTATATAATTATATATATACGTGAAGATTTTATTTACGATATATAAAATTGTATATGACTGTATATGAGTACTTTTATTTTCTTTTGAAATACATATCAAGTATATATCTTTATATGGCTTCATATATGATTAAATATAAAAAAAGTTTTCTTTGGCTTTATTCGCGTATGGAAGCAGGTAAATCAAAAGATTGTTTATTAAAAGTTAACAAATTATGTATTGATGCAATATATTTACCAAATTTGATTACAATTATTGGGTTTCTTACAGAAGTAATTTCCAATTCTGATCAGTTGATTAATATTAGTTTTTTTTAAATATTTTACTAACAAAATGTCATCGCTTTCTTCGACTGGTATAATATTTGTCGCAATAGCTTTTTTTTTCTACATGACTAAACATATCAACGTATTTTACATTGAAACGTTGAATTATAAAATATAAAGCCGAGTAAAAATGAATATATATATATAAACACATATAATTGTATCTTAATTGATCATATACAATTGTATACAAAACTTGGCCCGATCGAATTTTATATATTTGTATATAAACGTATACAATTTTATATACTAATATACAGTTATGTACGATAGTGTATGAATATATAGAAAATTGTATCGGCCGATAAAATTTGTTTATCGTAATGGAGTATCGGAGCACTCCAAGGCTTATCGTATTGAAGTATTGGCGCACTCCAAGGCTCCAAACATACGACATATATATCATATGTATTTAAAAAACCTGGTAACCATACAGCGAGTGTTCCGCACTCTTCAATCGAATATTAATAAAACATTTTAAAAATAAAAATAGCTGTGACTTCACGGTGTTTAGGAATCCCATAATATAAAAAATACCAAAAATTCGTTTTTCGTATTCAAAATTCGGGGAAATTCTTATAAATAAAATAACGAGTGTCTTTCCTTGAGAAAAAAAATATTTTTGCATATTTTGCCCTGAAACAGACGTTCGACTTGTTCAATAAAATCTAAATTAATTTTTTCCTGGAAGGCTATAAAAAGACGCACATTTTCGTTTTTTACGAATGTAAATACGTCAAATCTTGCCAAATATACAGCCATTTGAATGGAAAAATATTTAAAAAATGGTAATCAACGAGAGAAAAAATGTCAGAATTTTTTTTTAAATGTCGACACTCGGTGAATATTTTTCGATAAAGTAACTTGATTTTTCAAAATTATTTGTGGATTTTTGTTTACTGGCGTGACGTGGAATGCCTCATATTCATTTTTACTCGGGCCTTTCGTACTCTACATTATCCCCGCATTTGCATTGCCCCCTTTTCGATCATCAACATCGATGACAAATGAAGGTTATATTCCTGTCAAAACATACGTACATATACAATGTACATCGCGACACCAGCGCCATTTACGAGCACTTATTTTTTTCAACTTCGCAGACGCCCTCAAATATCCTTTTAAATACCTTAGTCCGTGTCTACAAAAATCCCTCACGATCGCGCAAACGAAACGTAAAAAGCTGACAGCAATGAGAAACTATACGATGGGAATATATCGATGAAAACGTAGTACCGGCGACGCGCAAGATAAACTTGGCATCGCGAACGCGAGTACGAGGGGGAAAGGATCGGGAAAAAAACATACCCCCCGCGTTATATACATGTATGCAACGTGTATTATATGCTACTATATTGCGCGGAGTACTGGTTGGTGCGTTCGCACGTTCATAACTGGCACGAAATGAGGAGGCTTGTAACGAGTTGTGTGTAATTTTCAACAGCACGCTCGCTGTACGTAAAACTCGTATGTACGATGGATATGCTCTCGTGGATCAAGTTGGACGAAATTCTCCGTGTGTGGGTATGCGCGACACGTGATTCACACATCACACTGAGAGATTCTCGTATGCGTCCACCACCGACCAGCCAAGGACGAACCTCGCGATACTCATCGTATACTCTCGCAGAGAGAGAGATAGAGAGGGAGAGAATGAGAAGAGAAAAACTTGTATCCAATAGCGAGTGGCATTACTACCGACCTAACCACCTTTTCTTACATCCCGTTTTTCTTTTACTGATCCTCTCGAGTTGGATCTCCCCGCTCTGACCACCCTTACTCATATATGTATATATCCAAGCTCCGCTACCAACGTTATTTTGCCTAATTATGATTATACCTCGCTGATTCATTTATTATAAAGCCGCAGACCTGATATTCTTGCTCTTTTCACATTTTTCCCCTCTGTATTATTCTTATTTTGCAGTTTTTTCTGTCTTGGCACGTAGCATGGCGATTAACGTAACTACTGATCGTCTCCGTGTATCACGGTCTTGGAGGTCTGAAAACTCCAGGTTATGGTCGTTGGTAGACCATTTTTGGAACTTAAAAAAAATCTTGTTGCCTTAAGGGATAACACCACTCTAGCGGCAGAAAATAAGGCCTAACTTTGGCAACTCATTTTGAGAGTATGAAAAAATGAATGGGATTTCTTTTGAGAGGGATTATTTAACACGTATTTTAAAAAAATGTATTATAATTTCCATACAAAATGGCGGCGACAGAGCCCATCGTGAAAAACGTTTTTTTTTTTTACAAATAGCTTCACGGGAGGACGGTTTTCTCGTAAAGTATAAGACCTGGAAAAACACAAAAAGAAATTATAATCTATATATTATTAGCTATCGGACTACGTAGGGATCTTTTTTATCACATTTTTAAAGAATCGCGCGCTTTGCAAGAAATAGATCGATTTTTTGCCCAAAAAATAAGCAGTAAATTGTTTATAAAAAAAAGTTTACATTAAATCAAGAAACGGGTACGTACTCCCAAAGAATGTAATTGTGAAGCTACGATCCAAATTTCAAATCGATCCATACAAAAGTGTTCGAGCAACTCGTCCTCCCAGTTTGAAAAAGTGGTTTCGAGAAAAACGCGTTTAAAGTTGTATGAGCACATAAATCCTTGAAATTTTGGTTTACCATTAAGGCGAAGTAGAAGATCTACCACGTGACATATGAATGCGAGAGAGATATCTGAAATTTTCGAACAGAGATTTCTCAGAGATGAATAATATTTAGGGCAAAAGGAAATCATCAAGCTCTACGTCAGGAAATTCTCCAGAGCCTAATGCTTTGTTTTTCCTAAAAAATTTAACCATCTATGAGAAAATTGGGTTGGAAAATTTGTGAGGTTATGTTGACCTTGTACATGCCCTTAAGGGGTTAGGCCACAGTAACGGGTATATAATCATGTGCGAATTTAACAATTTTTTTCGTATGAAAAAGTGATTCACTCATAAAATTAATTACACATCTATTTACTATGAATATCAAGCTGTTGGAAAATATATAAATATATTTGTTCGATGTACAAAATGGCCGAATTCAATGAATTTTCAGTGAAAAATTTCGTATAAAACTGCTCATAAAATGAAAAGTTTTCGATTAATCAGAAATTCCGTACGTACTTCTCTGCGAAATGCAATTAAGAACATAACTTTTAAATTTGAAGTAAATCGAGTGAAAATTGTTAAAACTTATTTGTCATATGCCAATTGGAAAAAACCTGTTTCGAGAAAAACGCGTTCAAAGTTTTAGGTACTCTATGGCCGTGCCAGAGGTGGACTTACGTTATAAGCTCAAAGTCGGTGAAAAAAAATGTTCTTGTTATAAGTGGAATAGTAACTTATTCTTATGATGATAAAGCACCGTTTTAGCGAAAAAAATCGATAGTTGTAAATTGTACTGTGGTCTTACCCCTTAATCTGTGATGCCTGCGCCATAAGGGAAATACCATCCTAGAGTGCTGGTATCCTTTGAGTATTCATAGGCTATAAACGCTACGCTATTGACGTTACGCCGTAGACCCTAGACTATAAACTAACCCTAGGGTACAAACTCTAGGCTATGAACTAATCCTTAGCCATAAACGAAACCTACGCCATAAACCCTATACTATAAGCTGAACCTAGACTATAAAATTATGCGAAAAAGTCGTATTCTTGAAGTTTTGGGCTTGCGCCAGACCCCTGAGCGAATCAAAAGTGTACGAATCATATATTTTTTCAAAAGTATACATAATTTTTTAAATATCTTTATCCAGTGGCTTCCCTGAAACCATTCATATTTTTTTATCCGAGCTTCTTTTCTCGATTTCTGTGGGGTGTACGTTCAAAATGAGACACCCTGTACGTGTGTGTGAATTGTGTACAGCATGTATCGGGGTACGTACGAGTTTTGCCTGTAGCAACAACGGCATTCCTTCGCCGCTAATACATCTTCGAACTCGTGTGCTTCATACGTGTGTGTGTGTGTGTGTGTGTGTATGTATGTATGTATGTATGTATGTATGTATGTATGTATGTATGTATGTACGTATGTATGTATGTATGTATGTATGTATGTATGTATGTACGTACGTACGTACGTACGTACGTACGTATGTATGTATGTATGTATGTATGTATGTATGTATGTATGTATTCAATACTCAAGGGACGCTTATATACCATAATGGTATCTATATAGCGAGACGAGTCGTGCTGCGAATCCCTGCCTCGAGATTTCTCAGAAGAGTCCTTTATCGAAGACAAGGACGACACACTTGATTAAACGTTTTATTTTTATTTCCTCGTTTTTGCCCCCCCCCTCCTCGTCTTTTCTGTGGTATTATAAACCATACTTGTAGGGCCTACTTTTGCCTTGTGTGAGATTGCAGCTATGGAGTAGCAGGAGACCACGGAGGCACGCAATTATTATGCCCCCCGCCCGCCGTTCTTTCTCTTCGAGGTCTTGAGAATTGAAGCTTCGAAAAAAGTATATCCCTTTTGTCGTTTTATTTGCGAGATAATTGTTTCGAGAAAACAGCGGACGAGTTTCTATTTTTACCAATCTCGAAATAACGATTTTTCTCAAGCTTCCTGTTTTTGTACCGATCTTGGAATAACGATTTTTCACAAGCTCGCGTTTTTTCTACGGATCTCGGAATAACGATTTGTTGAATGCTTCCGTTATTTACCGATCTCGCGATAACGATTTTTCACGGTATTCCGTTTTTTGACTGATCTTGAAATGACGATTTTTAACAAGCTTCCTTTTTTTACCGATATCGGAATAACGATTTTCAATAAGTTTCCGTTTTTTTACTGATATCGAAATAACGATTTTCCAGAAGCCTCAATTTTTCACCAATTTCAGAATAACGGTTTTCCACAAGCTTTCTGTCCTTTACCGATCTGGGAATACCGATTTTTCACAAGATTTCATTTTTTTACCGATCTCGGAATACCAATTTTCCACGACCTCAGTTTTTTACCGATCTCGAAATAACGATTCTTGCCAAACTGCCGTCTTTTTTACCGATCTCGAAATAACGATTGTTGACAAGCTTCCGTCTTTTTTACCGATCTCGAAATAACGATTATTGACAAGCTTCCGTTATTTTTATACCGATGTTGGAATAACGGTTTTTCGCCAGCTTCCTTTTTTACCGATATCGGAATAACGATTGTCTATAAACTTCCGCTTTTTTACCGATATCGAAATAACGATTTTCCACTAGCTTCCGTTTTTCACCAATCTCAGAATAACGATTTTCCACCAGCTTCCTTCCTTTACCGATCTCGAAATACCGATTTTCCACAAGATTTCGTTTTTTTACCGATCTCGGAATACCAATTTTCCACGAGCTCGTTTTTTGTTTCACCGATCTCGAAATAACGATTCTTGACAAACTTCTGTCTTTTTTTTTACCGATCTCGGTATATGGATTTTTCCCCAAACTCCCGTTTTTGTTTCTCGATTTTTGCTGATTTCTTTGTATATTTTGAAGAAATATTTTATTCGCACGCATACACAGGTATAAGGTTTGAAATGTGACACAATGCTCAGTGGCAGTGACATTCGTATCGGACGCGACAATCGTCCGAATCACGCACGCATTATACCGATCTGTATTCGCCGTCTAAAACCCACGTGCGTAACAAGATTCTCTTCGACGTCGAGTACGCTCGTGAGACGGCACATGCGCGCCTTTGAAGTTGCGCCCGCATTAATGCGTGCATTGACACGTCCGCGCGCCCTTGAAAATTAAAGTCACTGTGTCGCGCGGCTCTCATCGGCTCGTTGCCCTTTCGCCGAATCGCCCAACGGCCGTCAACGCTGAGAGGTCGATTCAACGCGCACGTTACGAAATTCGTTGCGTGCGTAACTTAACGCGGAATGATTCGGCGGCGGAGAATTTACGCGATATGATTAACGCGATGCGTCGCGTTTTTTCTCGCCTTTTACGATAAATTTCTGTACACTTCGTATCGAACGAATGAGACTAAAAAGCGAGGAATACGGGGTGTATCGCAATACGGCAGATTTCCTTTTCTTTTCCGAGATGGTACGCGCGGCGCCATCTCTGGGCGGCGTGGCGAAGCTCCTTATCGATCCTCGGGCGAAGCTTGACGGACTCGACCGAGCGTGACTGTCTCTCTCGCACGCGCCGAGCGGTGCGCCACTCGGGGCGCGGCGGCGCTACGATGAACGGTCGAACGAGCGTGTCCAGTACGCGTAATCTCACTGACAGTTGAGTGTGGCACTTGGGGTGTTCGAAATTCGTACGCACACTTGTATCCGGAGCACGGACAATCGAATTGCAAAGATTCCATCGATGTAGTACGTTGCGTTTCCATATTGAGTAGCGAATAGCCTTAAGCTCTAATAGTCGCACACATCGGTACAAGCCTCGTAGAGTTGTACGGAAAGAAAGCGAATAAAAATGTAGGTGATGTACGCGTTTGGGCAGTGCCAGTGGGCCGTTCCCGCAATCCCTGGATCGCGAGAAACACTTTTCTTCTCTCAAAGAGAAACTTGCCGCGTTTCGACATTGCAAAATTATCGTAAATATTCGTGGCCTTTGTCGAATAATTGCGAAGTTTTTGATATCCGTGAATGTTGATTTTTCGATCGGTTCGGTTATTTTCGCCGCGTCGATACGGTCGTCGCGTAGTCTAAAAATAATTGGGGATGAATAAACGTGAAGCGTTACAGGCGTGAGAGTCATCAGTGTTTTTCACCGAGGGAAAGACCGTCGAGATTTGTGCCGTGTGCCGCGAGCTACAACGCGTTCTCGTTTTATCGGGAGATAGAGTCCACTCAGCCCGCTCTCGTCTTTCGTTTTTCCCCGAGAAACGCAGCATCGTTTCTTCTCGACTCTCAAGTTTCAGTGCGCGCTTTTGCGTGTCACGCGCATACAGAAGCGTTACACAGAAAGTCGCGAGATAGCAGCTATAGACATATTCGCATATAGATACGCGTGCGCGCTTTGGTGAAGTACAACAGTAGGCGCGACACGCGTTCTTCGATCAATTCTCGCGAACTCGTACCCGAGTCAGCGGGGACGTTATCGGGTCAATAGGAACCCCTTCTCCCTTCGCTACCCGGGTGACTCTCGATGTTTTTTTTTCTTCTGTCTTTTCTATTTAGCGATCGGTAGCATTTTACGTATAGTGACCGTTTTTTTTAGTTTCCGTCGATCGACTATCGCCCGATTGTTACCGATTCGAGTAGAGAGAGAGAGAGAGAAAGATGCGAAAAGTCCCGCAATGTACAAAGTTCCTAACCTCAAACTTTGACGTTTCATAGAGCCGCCGATAGGTCACATTTGGCTGCTTTCAGATATAAGCCCACGGACCCGATCGACCTGGTCGACGCTACGAACACGATGGCGCTTCCACCGGCACCAGGTACGTCCTCGGTTCTTCCAATTCAGCAAGTACGAGACAGAGCAAAGCTCTCAAGACGATAATTTGCAGGTACCGATCCGTGGATCATCCAGCCCAGGGAGCGAGCTGTCTATCGCGACCAATTCGAGTCCCTCAAACCGATTGGGGGCGTGGTAACGGGCGAGCAGGCCAAAGGATTCCTTCTACGATCTCAGCTGCCGCCAGCTGTACTCGGAGAGATATGGTAATCCTTTATAGCTTCGACTGTAACGAAAACGGACATGCTCATTGGTATGTGTTCGCCAGGGGCCTTTCGGACACGGACGCCGACGGAAAAATGGATATCAACGAGTTCAGCATAGCCTGCAAGCTGATACATCTGAAATTGCGAGGCCTGGAAATTCCCAAGAGTCTTCCGGCGTCGTTGATTCAGAGCTTGAAGGTCATCGCCGCCAGTAAGTAAATTTTCCATTTTTCCAACGCCCCTTTGCCTATTTTCACGATCCTGCGCCTTTCCTATCGAGGAGAAAACACTGCCGTTGGGAGGCGAAAACTGTATTTGTTTCGTGTGCGCAGACGAAGCGCCACCGGCGATCGGCAACGGCGCGCACGGACACCTGGGAGGCTTGGTGAATCTCGGCAACGCGCTACCGTCCGTACCGCTTGCGCATTCATCGCCTCGGCCCCTGATTTCAGGACTGCCGGCGCAGGTCGGCCAACCCTCGAGACCTGTACCCCCGATGCAGATACCTCTCGGTGAGTTGAGAACGGATTTTTGCTCCCCTATATTGCCGCACGGGTTTCAAGAGAGTGGAATTTTTGTTCCACTATTCTTCACTCGTTCGCTACACGTTGTTCCACTTTTACTTACCGTTTGGGCGTGACGCTCAAATAGCTTCTGTTGCTGCAGTGAGTTTGTTTGGGATAGAAAAAAAAACGGATGGGAGTAGGCGTAAAGAAGGGAAACAAAAATATGGATGGTTGTTGATTGACTTTGTTCGAATTTACACGGTACAGCAGCGTCACAATGTAGACAGAGCACGGCTAGCGGTACACTAGCGAGAACAAACACATCGCCAAAGCCACCCGCTCGCCCTGCACCCCCCTTTATGGGTATGTCACACACTTGTTATTTCCGCCTTTCGGTTCTTTGCTTGTGTCTTATCCTTTCTGCCTCTCTATGTTTCTCTTTCTCTCTCTCTTTATCTTTCTCTTTCTCTTTCCCTTTCTCCTTCTCTTTGTCTTTCTCTATCCCTTTCTCTCTTGCTCCTGCCTTTTAATCTATCACACTTTACGCTTTCTCTCCGCAAACACTTTGGCAAATGCACTCGCAAAAGACGAAAAACTAATTCTCCTTTTGCCAAGGAAAAATGGTTGTGCGAAGTCTAAATTGTCGAGTGCGAATATTGCATGGTGAAACTTTTATTTTCATATGAAACGAATGTTGTCCCATTTCCACAGTATCTGAAGCTTATCATATTACGTACCCTGGCCTGTTACGACACTACGCATACATATATATACATATATATATATATATCTACGATATGTTGCACTTGCATCGGGTCTTCGCAGTGCTTGGAGGAATCCCCGGTCGTGCAATTTCCATTCTCATATTTTTCTATCCTCGTCGTCATTATCATTGTTGTCGATGTTGATGTGTCAATGGTGGCATATGCAAAACGAATAATATCTCTTTTTTTCACTGCTCGTTATTTGTTCTTTTGGGATTCACACGTGTACATAATACATCGCTTTGCGTTCTTTACTTCGCCGGCCAAAGGAAACATGAATTGCCCGGCTGGTCCTCCTCAACGACCCGCACCACCAGGAAATATTGGTACGTTTGACGGATACGTTTGTGAAATTTTGGAAATTAAGATATAGCGACATTTGCAAGAACGTTGATTTTTTACTGAAAGTAAATTTTATAATTTGTTATCAACAAGTCGAATTGTTGTACATAATTGTGCGAGTATTAACAATCTAAGTAGTCCGCTTTTTTAACTTTCATTTTATAATAAAAAATCCATTGATGTTGCCATTGCGCTTTCTCGTCTGCGATGCAGTTGTATTTGCATTGTATACACGTTTTTATCGAATCGTTCGAATCGAGTGACATTTACGAGAGGGACACGGGATTACAGGTGCTTCGTTCGTGGCGACGAGCGGCGGTGGCGGTCAACCCCCGAAACCGGCGCCCCCCTCGTTCCCAAATAGCCCGATCGCTGGAATTGTTCCGGTCGCGCCGATTCAACCGATCACTCTGGCATCGGCAATCGGTGAGAAGATTTTTTCCCCTTCCGATTCTTATCTCTCGTTTTTAACCGACCAGCGATATGTAGACTATCCGCACTATTTTTCTTTTCTTACTTCGACTCTTTGTCGTTGCCCCTCTTCTGCGAAGAAGACGAGAAAAAAAAACGTTACAATTATGGAGAATCTCGAATTCAACATCTCCCAGGATATCTCTTTCTCCCGCCCGCTCTCCCGCTTGTTGCTCCTTCACTTTTATCCCACGAATTTTATGTTCGTCTTGTCCATATTCAATCTCGTCTAGTAATTGTTACCGTTTCTTTATTTACAGATTTGCTCGATCTTGCATTTTCCGAAGGTACACACACGACGAATAATAATATATTGATCCTCCCCCCTACCATCTACTCACTTTTTCGTAACAATGTGCTAACATTACGTGTCTCATTGACAGTCGTTTGCTTATTGACGTGTGCTTTACCTGTTGGTCGAAAAGATTTCGCACAAATACACGCGCAATCGAATGCTATTGTTGTAAGAAGGTGACGCATGAAGACTCGAAAGCTTTTCTCGGTAGAAATTTCTATGCTCGATAAAAGAGGCTGCTTCTTTTAGAGTAATTTCGAAATGTGCACAAGTCAGCTGCGATTTTCAACGCCCACGAGTTCGATCGATAAGCCTAGGAAGTGTACTTTTTCATAGAACCTTTGATTATTTCAATCACTGCTGAGTGATAATCTTTTGGAGACGAAAAATGTGAATCGCAGTTTTAAATAAGTGACGAACCTGTCTGTCAAAAAAGGTGTGCAGCCGATCGCCTCGGTGGCTCCGTTGAACACAAATCCTACGCCGATGGTGGCTTTCGGTATGGGACATCCGGGCGCGGGGCCCGTGTTGCAACCTTTCACCGGTGGTGTCATGCCTCCCATTGCCGCAGTTCCGGGTGTCGTTTCGTCGATTCCAGCCATTCCATCTGGTGAGTACACTCGTGACTGTGCTGTCGTACCTCGCTAGAATGGAGATCTCGAATGGCGATCGGTTTTGGGAATTTTGCGGTAAAGGCCATAGCCGGGTAAGTAGGGAAAAATTGCCCCCGCATTTTCTCCAGCGAAACTAGGAGTGTATTCTGAGGTATAAAAAAAAAAAAAATTCTGAAAATTTCATCCCCGTCAACGCAATGGTTTTGGAAAAATGAATTTTTTTTAATAAAAAATAAATAAAAATTCCGGAAACGCTTCAGTAGATCGATTCGTTTTTTTTGGTACTTGTTACGATCAAACGTGTTACGAAATAAAATTATAGAACATCTTGTGAAAGATTAAGGTTTAAAAAAAATAATGTTCCTTGTTTTATTTTTTTTACTATAATCCACTTGGGATACAATAACGAATTTTTTTTCATATAATCTTTGGGCACCTTATCAGATTATATAATTTTTTCAAAATGATCGGTTTGGTACGCCACAGTGAAAAAAAAGAAACAGACTATTGATATATTTTAGTTATATATCTATATAATTATAATTATTTTAGTTTTATTTTAGTTATATATCTATATAACTAAAATATATCAATAGTGTTTCTTTTTTTTTTCACTGTGGTGTACCAAACCGATCATTTTGAAAAAAAAATTATATAATCTAATAAGGTGCCCAAAGATTATATGAAAAAATTTTCGCTATTGTACCCCAAGTGGATAATAGTAAAAAATAATAAAACAAGGAACATTATTTTTTTTTCAAACCTTCGTCTTTCGCAAGATGTTCTATAATTTTATTTCGTAACACGTTTGATCGGAACAAGTACCAAAAAAAACATCAAATCGATCCACTGTACCGTTTCCGGGAATTTTTTTTTGATATTTAAAAAAAATCATTTCTCTAAAACCATTGTGTTGACGGGCATGAAATTTTCAGATAATTTTTTTTTTTTTTTTATACCTCAGAATATACTCCAAATTTCGCTGGAGAAAATGCGGGGGCAATTTTTCCCTACTTACCGGGCTATGGCCTTTTGTTGCGCGTCCAGGTTCGTGTGAA
Organism: Ophion obscuratus; assembly: GCA_964007375.1. Lineage (NCBI taxonomy): Eukaryota > Metazoa > Arthropoda > Insecta > Hymenoptera > Ichneumonidae > Ophion > Ophion obscuratus. Next base: position 12,784,850 of record OZ023323.1, read on the forward strand.
AAAAACGTTAGTGCCTTCGGTGCAACGCACATAGGGGTATTTTGCCAATGTAAATGGTCAACTTTATTTCTGTCGATTTTTAAAAATTTGTTATGACTCTAATCGACTTTAAACTATGGGAATTGTTTTGCGATGAATAATATGTCCTAAAATATTGGGTTTTATAGAAAAAAAAATATAAAACTATCTTTTTAACACGAATATTTATTTATCTCTGAAACTAAATTCAATATAATTTATATAACTAAGATGATGATGAGTGCCATGGCTCTTTTTCGTCCTGCTCACTCTCTGTATCTTCAGGAACCTCCTCCGAATCTGGATCTGAAAAGGAACCACTCAAGTGTCCGCTTTCTATTTTGTTGAAACTCGTTGATAAATCATTAAAAACTATTAGATACGTATTTTTTGTATCTGCGCAAAAGCGTTTTTAGAGGGAAAATGACCCCTCAAAGAAAGGCGTATTACCCCTTAATTTCATTTTTTTAAATTATTCTAGAGTGAAATTTTCATTGCTTTACATTAGAAGAATTTTGGTTTTTGTTTCATTCTGATCGGTGGACTGCTTGTGGGTGAAACTGCAAAACCACCCCTCGATACGCCTTTCTTTGAGAGGTGGTTTTCCCCCTTAAAACCATTTTTCCGCAGATAAAAAAACATACCTGTCTAATAGTTTTCAATCCTTTATGACATATATGCGTTTCAACAAAACTGACAACGGCCACTTAATGTTCCTTGTGAGTCATCTTCAGAGTCAGTTTCAGCGGGAATCTTCAATTCAATTGCATCCTTCGTGAATGACATTCATTTTTTTTTTTTGAGGTTGGTCTCATGCCATTGATCAGTGGGTCGGAATTTAGTAATAGCCTGTTTATAATATCAAGGTTACACTCCGCCCGAATATAAATTCTCTGTTCTCTTCACTCAACTTCACTGTCATGGCTGATCACCCCTGACTCGATAAAATGCGGATAAGTGCGGCTGATTTGATTATGATTATATTGTACAAACTATCATCTCGGAATAACAATTGAAATAACGACCGGTACAAACCCGGAAACACAACAAAAAGCTTTTTATGTGTAAAAAGCTGATAGAAAATTTACCAATTCTGAACTTTTTTTTCAAATGACGAAAAAACAATTTTCCATTAACAAATACCGCAGCAAAATGTTTCAAAAGTGTGGGTTCTTACCTGCTCGATCTAAATACATAACGATATTTTCAAAGAAATCGCTGTTAACAAAAATGTTTACTTTTTAACTGACAAGGAACATCCCTCAGGTGACACCCTTCGATTTTGTTGAAATTTGAATATGTTATATAGCACCGAAAAGTGAGCGATACGTGTTTTTTTTTATCGGCGGAAAAACGGTTTCCAGGGCTGAAACGCACCCTCAAAAATGGGGATGTTTTTCGTTTTTCGTCGATAACGTTTTAACGGTACGAGATATTAAAAAATTTCAAATTGCAACAATGTTTATTTTTTTGTGCACATTGGAGATGAGGACGACAACGTTATCGACGGAAAACGAAAAACACCCCAATTTTCGAGGGTTCGTTTCACCCCTTAAAACCGTTTTTGCGCCGATAAAAAAAAATACGTATCGCTTACTTTTCGGTGCTTTATAATATATCCAAATTGCAGCAAAATCGAAGGGTGTCACCTGAGGGATGTTCCCTGTGAGACAGTCAAACTTAGAAAACCAAGAAAGATACGTACACTTGCACCGATTGTAAAGTTCCGACTGAAACTATGAAAAACGGGGAAGGGTTCCCTATTGTTCTCTAGTCATGTACCAATAATAATAACCCGTTTTTCTTACCTATGTCAAGTTCTAGAAATTGATTTATGACCGGCTCGATCGTCAGAATACCCAAAAAGTTGACAAAAAATGCGCTATACTTTGGACAACCTTACGAGGAATGGGTGTACCAAATTTAACCCTTTCAGTCACAGTGGGACCGCTACGGACCCACCCTTTAAAAAATCACCTCTTAGCTCTAATAGTGAACCAATGCCTCTGAAAATACGGATCTAGGGATTTTTTGAGACGCTGATCACGATTATGAGGTCAGATTTTGGAAGTTCAAAATGGTGGATCCGATATATTCGATCCAACTGGGCAATGTAAGAATAAAAATTTCAATCATATACAATCCTACTTTATCAGGAATATTCCTTCAAATATACATTAGAAATAAATATTTCAGTCAATTTGAAATCCTTCTGCAACGAAAATAATTTATGACTGCAAAATTAAAATCCGTGGTTCCTTATCATTATCATTGATATGCATTTCATGTATGTGCGCGTGTGTGTGTGTGTGTGTGCGTGCATTAGATTTTGAAAATCTGATGCCGGATTCGTGATCAGCGACCCCGAAAACCCCTGAGTACAAAGTTTTAGAAGAATTAATAAGTATTTGGACTTTCACGTCCGTCATATTGGATCCGCCATTTCGAATTTCGAAAATCTAATGCCAGATTCGTAATCAGCGACCCCGAAAACCCCCGAGTACCAATTTTCATCAAAATCGGTGCAGATGAAAAATGCACGACTGAAATGGTTAAAGTAAATCGGATGAGTAGCTTGAGATTTTTCGACAGCCACCGTAAAAAAGTTTGTTTCGTAAAAAAAAAAAAACCTGCGCGGCACAAGCTGCAGCGCTCCATTGCAGAATGGCCATTGAACTTGGCTGCCTTTGTTTTTCGTTTTTTCGTTCAGCAAACGGCATAGCGTCAATGGGGGGTATGCCGATGAACCCGGCAACAGTGACGAACGGTGGCGCGATGATACATACTCCGGTGTCGACGAGTTCACCGTTGAGCACGACGGCGAGGCCACCGAGCATAGATCGCGTGGGCTCGCTAGATTCTCAGCACAGCCAGCACTCGGTTGGTTCGCCGCAGCAGGCATTGGAGTGGTCGGTGCCGCACCAGACGAGGCTCAAGTACACGCAGCTCTTCAACACGTGGGATCGCACGAGAGCGGGCTATCTGTCGGGTCCCCAAGCTCGAAACATAATGGTACAGTCGCAACTCTCGCAAGCGATCCTGGCGCAGATATGGGCACTGGCCGATATGGACTCGGACGGTCGTCTCGGTTGCGAGGAGTTTGTCCTCGCCATGCACCTGTGCGACGTCGCGAAAGCCGGCGAAACAATACCGTTCGTGCTCCCCGTGGATCTGGTGCCACCGACGTTTCGTCGACAGCGTCAGAGCAGCGTATCCTCGCAGGGTGGCATGTCGGAGAGCGTCGATCCCCTCGCGGGTATGCCGCAAACGTCGTTCGAGGACAAGCGTAAGGAAAACTTCGAGAAAGGTCAGGCCGAGCTGGAGCGCCGTCGAAAGGCACTTTTGGAGATTCAGCGCAAAGAGCAAGACGAGCGTGAGCGCAAGGAACGCGACGAGGCGGAGAAACAGGAGAAAATCCGTTTGGAGCAAGAGCGCAGACGACAGGCCGAAATGAGAAGCAAATGATGCGCCAGCGCGAGATCGAGCAGGAGAAGGAGGAGCAACGCAAGAGAGCCCAGGACCAGAGGGAAGCGGCGCGCAAGGAGATGGAACGCCAGAGGCAGGTCGAGTGGGAGACACAAAAGTCCCAAGAGTTGCAAGCCCAACGACAGAAGGAGCAGGACATTCTGTTGAAGCTCAAAGCGAAGAATCAGAGCCTCGGCATCGAGCTCGGTACTCTCAACGACAAAGTCAAGAACTCTCGCAGAAGATCTGCGACACGAGGGTCGGGGTTTCCGGTGTAAAAACTACGATAGACGGTATGCGCTCGACGCGCGACACCCAGCTTCAGGACATGGCCGCACTGAAGAACAAATTGCGCGAGCAGAACCAACGACTGTTGGCGCTCAGCCAGGAAAAGGCGAGGATCGAGGCGAAAAACAAGATCAACGCGACGAGCGACAACGCCGGACAGGAAGCCGTCCGAATGGCGTTCGCCAATAAGCAAATAACGCTCAAGCAAATGCGCGACAAAATCGTCGATTTGCAGCAACAGATCGACGCGAAAATGGCCGACATCGAGAACAACAACGGCCAACTCGAGGAGGTCAGAAGTCGCATGAAGAACTTGGGCATCGAATGCAAGCAGTTGTACACGAGCTTCGACCGACAAGAGACACAGGATACTCGAACTTAAGCAGGCTATCGGCAATACCGCCGCGGTGGATTACACGAATTCGAATTCAGCCTGGGCCGAAAACGCCTGGGAGTCGACCGAGCCGCAGGATAATGCGATAGCCGACGAGGAGGCGTGGCCCATCGACGAGGTCACAACCGTCGAGGAAACGATGCCTAGAGTCGTCAAGTATCGCGCACTCTACGAGTTCGTTGCGCGGAACGACGAAGAAATATCCTTTCAGCCGGGTGACATTATTCTGGTAAAAATCTACGTTGTTTCCAACGTTACTTTTCCATGGACTTTTGTGATCTTAACAGGCGTTACTCCGCAGGTACCACCTGTACAGAATCAAGAGCCAGGCTGGATGGCAGGTGAAATACGCGGCCATACCGGTTGGTTTCCCGAGGCTTACGTCGAGCCCGTTGATCCCGGTACCGCAGTCACGAAAGCGTTCATCCAACAGGACAGCCTCGAGAAGAGACCACTCGAGTGAGTCTTCAACGTGTTTCACGGACAAAATCCGCTCTCTCTCTCTCTCCCCCCTCTCTCTCTCTCTCTCCCTCTCTTCTCTCTCTCTCTCTTCTCTCTCTCTCTCTCTCTCTCTCTCTCTCTCTCTCGTCTCTCTCTCTCTCTCTCTCTCTCTCTCTCCTCTCTCTCTCTCTCTCTCTCTCCCTCCC